>JABFFI010000897.1:0-54070 GCA_013623725.1 Fusarium robinianum | reverse complement strand
CCCAAACACCGACACAGAGCTCCCCCCAGCGTTCACACCACACCGTCCTAAATTCCGCGTTCGCCCTCCCCGCCACGCCCCGGTAGTCGTTCACGTACCGCCCCTCGTTGCCCTCCCCCGCCGCATCGACCGCCACGTCCGCCTCGTGCTCCAGCCATAGGTCATAGTCGCTGTCTGGCGCCGACGCAGCCCCCGTGTGCACCCTGCCGAGGTATGCGAGAATAAAGGTCCCCGGGGCCAAGTTCTGCGCGGCAAAGAGGCCGTGTTGGCCGTAGGCCGGGTGTGTTGGGGTGGTGATGGGTTGGATTTTGACGAGGGTGCTGGGGGTGGAGGTGGCGGAGGTGGGGATGATGGGGATGTCTGGGGAGGAGGGTTTGGAGCGGAGGGAGGCGACGTGTGAGGATGTGAGGCTCTTGTCGTGAAGGGGGGCCTTGAGATATGGGAAGCCTTCTGGCCAGTTCTTGGGTTTGGACATGACGATGTAAATGTGATGTCGTGTTGTATACGTTTGTGGATGGAATGTGTCAACGAGTGGCTGATGGATAATTGACCTTTGGTCATCCGTAAACCCAGCAACGGTACTGTATAATCGAGAATACTCAGGGAAAAAAAAATCTACTAAGCTAGGAAAGACATTCTTCAAATGTGGGCGGGCGGGCCAACAGGGCTATAATCCAGGTTCGTGATATTACAAGTCACAACAGACGACGACATTCACACGTAAACACCAAACGCGCCAACACGCACACAGCTCATAGACCATTAGATCCTGCAACCGCCCATTCGCGTACTCTATCTACAGCTATTCTACAATCCCGACCCTAACCTCACGTATCGAGGCTATCCTTCCATTCTCCCGGCACACTCATGCTAACTGAATCTCTGCTTTTTGTTGTAGACACAAGACGAAACCAACCATTACCAAAACACCACTTACATCACATCTCCCCCTCGCTACCCGAAGCAGCTATTATCCCTCCTCGCTCAATGCGACATCACCTCCCGGTAGCGATCCATACTCAAATCCACAGAGTACGCAAGCAGCCGATCCTGCGTCAGGGGCAGGCTCAATATCCTCGATCGAAGCTCCATGTCCTAGAGTCGGTGATGTTAGTCAACTGTATAAACCAAGTAGTGTATCTAAACAAGGCTTACCTCTTGTCGTCTTGTTGCCTTGAGAATCTCCTTCGCAGTCTCATCCGCCATATCCGAAACTGCCGCATACCGCAAGATCTCCGTGTCCGCCACGTCCTCGTTCATCGCGTGGAGGCTAGCGAGGAGCCTGTCTAGAATTACTGGAGGTATCTCGCCCTGAGAACGGTGCTGCGCGAGAGCGAGGAACAGACTGTATATCTCTCCTCCCAATGCCCAGTCCGAGATGGCCTCGTGTCGACCATCAAACTGCGAGATGAGTGCCGAAAGGTCTGCATAGTCGCGCTCCACGATCGCAAGCGGCGCAACCTGCTTGACCAGCACCCGATGGGCCTCGACGAATGCACCCGCCCGTAGGAGACACTGGACCTCGCCATACGGGTCCTTCTTCACGCTACGCATGTACAGGGCCAGGGCCTCCCAGATCCAAGGAGCAGGGATGCGGAACTTGTCCGCCAACACACCAAACGCAGGGTTCGTCTCGTTGCCAATCAACCCCGCGTGTCGGGCCAGATGTTCCTGGATGGCCATCTTGCGGGCGACAGGGTTGGTCAAGTGCAGCAAAACAAAGACCGCCTCGAGCCACTCGCCAGCGCTGGTAAGCTGTGCCGCGTAGGAAATCGTCGTAGCATCGGCCTTCTCCGCGCCGTTCTCCCCGTACGACACCTTGCCGGTCGAGATGAGTGCAAGGCCTAGCTGCCATGACAGTCTCATATCCAGCGGCGACAACTGCGAATTCTCCGGACGTAGGACAGCCTCCAGGTCGGAGGTATCGTGAGCATATAGCTGCAATAGCCCCCACATGAGGTCTTGTCGCCGATCCGAGTCCACGTCGTCCCAGAGTGGCTTGATGCCTTGGTCGATGTACCAAGGAAGGGGCAGATACTCTCGCTCCTGGTCCACATCATCCTTGAACTTCTCGACAGCAGTGGCTAGGTCGTCGTCTTGAGCAATCGCATACCAAAGTCGCAGACCGAACGATTGCTTCCAATCCAACCCAAACTTCTTGGAAATCACAAACGAGTCGAGTCTGTCCTCAACCGGAACGCCCTTCATACCCTCGCAGACGCAGGCATTGCCGCTCAGAAGCTCGTAGATGGTGCGGATCGACTCCGAAAACTCGGAGAGCATCTTGGAATCATGCCAAGCCTTGAGCTGCTCCTTCATGTCCTTCTTGGCAGCATCGCTGGTGCCAATCAAAGGAACCAGAGTAGCCAGGCGGAAGTTCTTGCCGTCGACGAGGTGCTTGCATGCATCGGTGATGCGATGGCCAGCAAGACAAGCAACGGCCTTCTCCTCGCTTGAGCCGGCAAGGCCGATTGTCGTGGACGAAGCCTGCTCTACCAATTCCGTCCAGAACTGGGACAGCTTGGTCCGCCGCGCGATGTACTCCGGCTGGTTCATACCAGGGACATCGACGTCATCAAAGAGAATGCTGGCCAGATCCCATACTTGCTTCTCCTGCATCACCGCAGGGTCATTCATGTCCTGTTGATGGAACACGTCGCTGAGCTTGGTAGTCTTGAGCAACGCCTTGGGAACATCATCAACGATGCTGATCTCCGTCAACTTGTCCTGGCTACCCAGATACTTCTTGGAAGACTATCATGTCACATTAGTATTCGCCAATCACATGCACGGTGGGATCACGAAATTACCTCTGTCGAGAACGTCGCTAGCCTGAGTTCCTGCTTCTCGGTCTGAATCGCAGAACGCTGGAAAGAGAGCAGGTCCGAAGTCTGAGCAATCAAACGTTGGCTGTTCTCGGGAACCAGTGGTCGTGTCACAACGAGGGTCTCGTCAGGTCCCCAAGTTGGGCGTCCACCGTTGTGGAAGGTCTTCTCGTCTTGATCCATATTGAGGTTCTTGTCTTGTCGCTCATAAGGCCACTAAAAGTCCAGTTTCAATCTTAGCATTCAATTCATATAGAAAAGTAGTCATAGGATACATGAGCCTCCAGCGCATTTCATTCTGGGGGGACACTCAGGTGACAACCAGGGAACCGACCTTGGGGAAGCCCTTGTTCTGGACTGAGGCTCGAAGAATCTGAGGCACCGGCTTGGGCTTCTCGAACAACGAGTTCATAAGGTCGATACTTGTGGCAAATCCGCGCCCCTTATCCATACCAATCGTGCTCGCCGCAAATCCATCCAATCTGTCATTCTTGGCCGTGCTCTTTCTCCAAATCGAAGATTTCCGAAACGTGTCATGCCCGCTCTGATCGAGGTCGATCAGCAAGCCAGTCTGTCTCGAGGGCGAGTCGTTCAGTTCCCTCAAGAGTTGTCGATCCCGCTTGACGGGGCTCACAGTCTTCCTCAGCATTTCCATCCAATCATCTCCATCTGCAACCTCGAGCTGCACAGGACCAACCGAGTCCTTCACAGCCCGCATCCTAGCTCTGAGAATGCCGCCAGGTGTCGCCTTTGTGGCGTCCTGACCATCCTCGGACGAGACATCGTCGTGCTCCGCGGCAAGATGCTGTCCGACCAAAGACCTCGCCATGGCTTCGTCATCGGACATGTCATATTCCTCACCCATGTCATCGGCGTACTCCTCCTCGAGGGACAGCCTGACATCGCTGGGCGCGGAATCCGCGGAGCTAACCCCTAAAAAAGACGGCTTGCCGGAGAAGTCATCTTCATGTGTCGGTGCTTGCATATTAAAAGCGCCGGGGAGTCCTCGCTGCTGGCGGAAATCATAGGTGTCTTCCTCCATAAGCGAATTGTCAGAGACATCCATGGACATGTCTTGGGTCAGGGTGAGGGTGGGCTTAGGGGGATCGAACTCGTCGTCGGACTCGTCGTCGTCGTCCAGACCGTAGGTAGTGAAGTGCTCCACAGAGAAAACCCAGATACCGGTGTCCTTGTCATAGCTCTCGAAGGTGGTATTTTCGATCCGCTTGAGACGCTCGACGTGCTTGTTGAATCGCTTGGGATCATTAGTCACTCTGTCACGACCACCACGGGGCCACGATTGCTCAAGAGAGATTCTGGCAGGCACGTTCAGGCCCTTTCCGACGGGGGGCTTCTTAGCAGACACCGGGTAGACAGTGGCAGATCGGGGCTCGAGCAGAATCAAGCCACCGCAGATGTCGGCAAGATCAATGTTACTAACGTCAACAGGCACCTTGAATGAGACATAGCCGACGTTGTCACGACCAACAGTGAAGCCATCAACTCTCTGTCGCTGCATACGGTTCATGTTCTCAAGGTCCTCCCTGGGTGGCTGCATCCAGTACTGTCCAGGGGCATTGTCGAGGCCGCTCATAGAGGAAGCCTCGGGAGTGGCCGTGTGATCCTCCTCGTGAACGATGGCAAGCTCGTTGCCCTTGACCTCTTCCATCTCGGGCGTCTTGGAGCCGTTGGGCTCGGTCGAGCCATTGCTTGTGCGCTTCTGGCGAGGAGTTTCATCGTTTGAAGGGCTGGCCACGTCCTCGGGGGCGGGCAGAGCTCCACGAACGGGTGTACCTTCCTCCGAGTCGACGTTGCTAGTGTCAAAGCTGACGCGCTTCGACAACTTGCGGGAGGTCGTGTTGTTATCGGAAGGCTTGTCCTTCTTGGGCGTCGAGAAGAGGTCGCTTCTAATGTCGCGGTTGATGACAAGCTTCTTAGAGCCAGTGCTACCATACCAGCGGGGCTGCGAACCGTTAGAGAAAGCGCCGGGGGCAAGGATGCTGTCTTCGGTGTTGAAGCTGCGTCGGAGGTTGTTGGTGGACATGCTCCTAGACAATCCACCGTTCATGCTTGAACCTAGCAAGCTACGGCCCATGTTTCCGGGGGTGCTCGAAATGCTACTGGCAGGACTGCCCGAAGGAGTGCCATAGGTGCTGTACGAGAACCCGAATCCTCGCTTCTGGGGAGTGGCATAGCGCGAAGCCGAAGCCGGGGCCAGCTTGTACATCGGAAGGATGGAGGTTCTCCTCGGCTTCGAACTTCCGTTGAGGGGTGTGGCAAGCGGACCGGGATTCTGGACTTCGTTCCCACCCAGGCCGGAGAACAGACCAGGGGAACCAAAGGCAGAGACGTCGTTCAGATTCGCAGTTAGCCCCTGAGGGGCATTATTCGCCTGGCTATTTCCAAGCAGCGCCCCATTCTGTTGCTGCTGCTGCTGCTGGTTGTTGCCGAAGAGCGAGCCGCCCGCGTTCTGGTTGTTGTTCCCAAACATACCGGTTCCAGTGTTGGTGCTAGTACCGAAGAGACCTGGCTTCTGCTGGTTATTGGTGGCGCCGAAGAGACCAGTGCCGGCTGTCTGGTTTTGGTTGTTTGAGTTGACTGCGCCGAAGAGTCCAGTGCCAGTGTTGTTGTTTTGGGGCGCAGGGTTGTTTCCGAACAGACCGCCGGCAGCAGGCTTGCCAAAGAGACCAGTCCCCGTGTTGGCGTTGGCGTTAGCACCAAAGCCAGTGGCGTTGTTCTGGTTGTTGTTGTTGTTCCCAAAGAGGCCAGTACCCGTGTTGCCTGCGTTGGTGTTGCCAAAAAGGCCAGTTCCCGCAGGTTTCTGTTGGTTGTTGCCAAACAGGCTGGTTGTAGCCTGATTTTGATTGTTCTGGCCAAACAAGCCAGTGTTGGAAGTATTGGTCTGCTGCTGCTGCTGGTTGTTGTTGCCAAACAGACCTCCTCCGCCTGCCTGATTGTTGTTATTGGTGTTGCCAAAGAGCCCTGTGCCAGTATTGTTATTAGTGGCACCAAACGCATTGTTCGTTGTATTTCCGAAACCAGTGTTGGTGTTGGCGTTGTTGTTATTGTTCGTATTGCCAAAGCTGAAGCCAGTGCCTGCCGGTTTGTTCTGGTTCCCAAACAATCCCCCGCCGGCGTTGTTGGTGTTGTTGGTCGCCCCGAAACCAGTGTTGGTGTTCGTGTTACCGAAACCGCCGGTAGCGTTGTTGGTGTTGTTGTTTCCGAAGAGGCCGGTCGTCTGGGTATTGGTGTTGCCGCCACCAAAGAGGCCACCTGCAGGCTTATTCGCGGTGTTTCCAAACATGCCAGTACCGGTGGTGTTGGTATTGTTGTTGGCGCCGAAGCCCGTAGCACCGAAGCCGGTGTTGGGGGTGGCATTATTGTTATTGGTCGTTCCAAACATGCCGCCGCCCGTGTTGGTGGTATTCGCTCCGAAGCCTGCTGTGGTGTTGTTATTCGTGTTAGTCCCAAAGCCTCCTCCAAAGCCCGAGCTCACACCGAACGCACCACCGCCGCTGGCATTGCCATGTCGCCGTCCCTGAACATAGTCCGCCAATCTGAGCTCTTCGGCCGACCACTTCTTGTAGGGTTCCTGGAACAGGATGTTCTGGAACGAGTTCGTTCCGGTACTGTTCTGTTCCTTCTCGGTGTGCGCCTGAAAGGGGGTGATGGCTGAACCAGGAGGATCTCCAACGGCACCAACGAGGGTTGTAGTATTGGAAGCGCCGAAACCGCCAAAACCAGTCGTGGTGGTGGTGGTGGTGTTGTTGTTTCCTCCCCCGAAGAGCGAGCCGCCAGTGGTGTTCGTAGCACCGAACGTCGTCTTGTTGGCATTATTCGCGCCAAACATCCCGCCTCCGGTATTGGTGGCCCCGAACGCCGAAGTGGTGTTGTTGTTGTTGGTATTTCCAAAACCCCCAAAGCCGCTCGTGTTGTTGTTGGTGGTGGTATTCGCAGTATTGCCAAACAGGCCACCTCCTGCGTTCGTGTTGGTGGCACCAAAAGCTGGCTTGCTGCCGAAGCCGCCAGTGTTGGCCCCGAAACCGCCTAGGAAACGTTAGTATATTGATGCGTCGTCGTTGATTGCAAAATGAGGATCATCGGGTCGCTCGATCGCGGATGGTAACGGTCCGCGATGGGACATGGCCTGCGTACCAGTTGTTGTGCCGAAGCCGCCGCCTGCGTTATTGTTGTTGCCTCCGAAGAGACCACCCGCAGTGTTGCTGTTGTTGTTGTTCTGGCCGAATCCGCCAGCGTTGCCTCCAAAGCCTTGGGGAGCACCCCAGTCAACACCCACTGCTGTCGGGAAGTCGAGCCGCGCGAGGGATTGCTTACCTGTCGTGTTGTTGTTATTAGTATTGGCACCGAAGCCGCCAAATCCTGTGGTTTGGTTGTTGTTTGTGGTGTTGCTCTGGCCGAAGCCTCCAAAGCCGCCGCCGCCGAAAGCCATGATGGGCTTCACGCAATGGCGCGGCTCAAAGGTCGACGAGAATGTGATTCGTATCCGAGTCTCGGTCGCGTCGTCGCCGTCGCGCTATCTGTCTCGATAGGATGGATGTCGGGGGATACCAAGCTCGCAGCAGCTAGAATCGATTGATCGACGCACCCGCGCGCGCGCAGTCGCAAAAAGTTTCTCGTATCGGGAATTACTCGACGATAGCGAAGCTCGCCGGAGGACACGAAGACGCGAAACTCGATGGAAATTGCGACGTGAAGGCGCGAATCTCGGTTCTTTGCACCCACCGCTCAAAGAGACTAGGGTGGAAGAATGCAGCTGGAAAGTGGTAGGCACCTTCCGAGGAGAACAGCAAGGGGGCCCGGAAAAAAAGGCCTCCTGACGATGAGGGAAGAAGGGGAGGGAATGAAAACAAAGGAAGGAGGAAAAAAAAGAAAAGAATTCGGGTATCGACAGAAGCCAGAGCAGAAGGAGCGGGACCCAGCTGTGGAAGGTGGTGTTGCTCTTTTTAACACCTCGAGCTCGTGGCGATGAATGAGTTGACAACGAAGTCAGGTCGGTCGCCAGTCGGCCCAGCCAGCTTTTTTTTGGGGCGAATTTCTGCAGTTCTGATCCTGAGCAGGCCAGCTGCGTTGCTGCCTCAGACAATAACTTTGTAATTGATTGGCTTGGGACCTCTAGCTGACTAACTCCAACCAATGAGCAGCGGTGGCTGGGGTACCGTGACCAAAAGTCACTGCTGCCTATGGAGTGCCTGGAGAGTACCTTCACGCAAGTACCAAGGCAGATTCCCAAGTCGCGACACCTAGCGCGTCTTCGGTTGGCCGCGTCTGAGCTATCCCCAGTTCCTTTAGCTCTCTCAGCTCATCGATGCGCCGTCCACAACACCACGAAGCTGCCAACCATCCTTGCGCCACGCTCCTCTGTCTCTCTTCCAGCATCTCTCACACCCATTCCACCGTCGTCTTCAGTCACGCGATTACGAAAAGCCTCATTCCTGCGCCTTTCATCTCTCCAGAAGGCTCACTGACACCTCCAATTGCTCGCGTTGAAAATCCGCGATCCGGCCGCGGCCATTGAAACCCTCCCAGCCACCCTCCGTCTCATAACAATGAACTCACACACAACACCGCGTCCTCCCTTCCCGTTCCGCTCAACAGCAGGCGGCGGCGGTGGAAGTTCGAGTCACCCTCCTCAGTCTCGACAACCTATCGCGCCTCAGGTATCATCCAACGAAGAATATAGCACGATTCCCGAAGAAGATCGGGAACATATCGATGAAGTGGTAGGTCGCCGCCACCAAACCGATGTCGCAAGAAAGTCCCGCGCTCACCGTCACTTCTCTTTTCGTCTAGTTTGACCTTATGGATATGAAAAAGAAGGGATGGCTCAATAGCTATGAATTCAGGCACTCTCTAGCAGCTCTAGGCTTTGACATGCCTAAACCCGAATACTTTCGGGAACTCCAGACCTACGGCACCGTCCCGCCAGATTGGCAAGATCCCCACAACTGCCCGGTTAACCGCCTTTACATTTACCTGGACCAATTCAGGTTATGCGCTGCGAAGCTGTTGGCGAACAGAGACCCGCGCGTGGAAGCGACTAAAGTCTTCAATATGTTTGACTACGACGGGGACGGCATTATCTCATTTGAGGATATGCGACGACTTGCTTCAGACATCAAGGAGGAGAGGACCATGACCGATGAAGAGATCCAAAGCATGATTGAGCATCTGGATCATGAAGACAAAGGTGGTGTCAACTTGGAAGAGTTCATTCAGATGATGGAGGAAGCTGGCTAAAAGTTGACACATGGGACGTCAATGGTCAGTTGAGGAAGAGAGACAACATAGGGCCACACGGGCTTCACGACGCTACCCATCCATCGCGGCGCCTTCAGCCATCGTCTAAGGAACTGAAGAGCGGGAGGGTCTTGAGATTCACAGAACACGACTTCTCGGAGGGGGTTGTGGACTTGGCGACACACAAGCGAAATGGTTGGACAGACACCACATCCTATCAAGCCATTATTCCCACGAGCTCAGTCAGATCCACACCGGACTCACGGATCCGAACGACAAACGTCGCGTCGCGTCGTACCGCTTCATGGCACAGCATCAGGGCTCTTTAAGGGGCTCTTCAAGGGTGGCGTTTATCCGGTGGATATTAGGTACAGGCTTGTTTATATATAATTCTTATCGGGCACATTAAGGAGGTGGAAAGCTACAGGCATCAAAGGGATTCTATCGCGAAGGGAGTCTGGAGTAGTCGAGATCTGAAAAAGATTTTTGTTTTCGAGTTGCGGCAGGCGCGCTGGTCTAAATTCCCAAGAGGAAGCTTGAATAAGAGCTTCCCAATCCCCCTCACGACAACCAAAAACCTCCCAGAAATTTCACCTAATGAGGTCAAAAGCCCTAAAAAATGTACTACGAACATTGGGTACACCATTCTTCGCCTGTGCAAAACCTGAGAATCGGATCGAGACAAAGTGTGTGTTGAGAAGCAAGCGGGCGAAACAAAGAAAAAAAAAAGGGGTCCGGCGCCTGGACAGGGAGGATGGCAAAGAATACCGTGATCAAGGGGGAGGAGGGTTGGCGCTTTGTGTCAACAGAGGCTTTGATTTCAAAACTGGGTTTAGAATTGGATCAAGTCCTGGCCTTGCTGCTGCTGCTGGGGCTGCGGTCCTGGGTGCGCTGCGAATGGGTTGTTGCTCTGGCCACCATTCATACCCGCAGGCCCAGTCGCAGCCGGCATCTGGGTACCGTACGTCACACTAGGCATACCCGTAAATTGCTGTCGCATGAAGGGGTTGTTGCCTGTCATCTCAGCATTGATACGGGCCGCACCTGCGCCGGCGCTGTTGATGAAAGTTCCTGGAGCGGTATGCTGAGCGGGAATACGGAGATTGCCTGTGTTGCCAAATGTGTCCATGCCATCGCCGCTAGCTAGCAGCGTGTTGAGTCGGGATTCGTGCTCGTTCAGCTCCTTTTGAGGGGCATTGAACGATGGCTGGACCTGGCCAAAGCTCGTTTGCTGCTGCAATTGCGGCGGCTGCTGGTTGAATGTGTTGAGGGTCTTCTGCTCAGGAAGCGAACCCAGAGACGCAATTGGATTTGGCTTGGCTGATTGAGGGCGGCTGAATTGGGCGAAAGGGTTGTTAGAACCCGTGGGTGTAGGTTGCAGGGAACCCATCTGGTTGTTATGAGTCGCCCAGGGGTTATTGCTTCCAGGCTGGAGCGTAGGCTCGGGTGATGCTGGGGACGACAATGACTGTCCCTGCTGTTGCTGGAGATATGGGTTCATACCAGTCAGCTGGGTCTGGTGCTGCGGCTGGAACGCCTGCATCCCCTGCATCCCCTGCATCCCCTGTTGCTGGCCAAAAGGATCCATGCTCATTCCGGGCTGCCCAAAGCCGGTGGTGTAGTTTTGCTGGAAGCCGGTGGGTTGGTTTTGGAAGCCAGTATAGGCATTGGACACGAAGCCCGTGTTCTGGTTCCCCATCTGATTCGGGTCAATCGGGTTGGCAAAGAAATCGACTTGGTTTCCTTGTTGGTATCCTTGGTTAGTTAGGCCTGTATACTGTGGCTGAGACGTCGGCTGCTGGGCCGGTTCATCGTCGAAGAGGGATGAGGCATTCTGTTCTTCCAATTCTTTACGCCTCCTTTCGTCTTCTTCCTGGCTGAGCTTAATCGCCTTCTGCAAGTCGTCGTCGTCATCTGGTCCATTCTGTCGACTCTCTCGCTTTTTTCTATCTTCTTCTTCTTGGTACTTGCTGGCCTCGAGAGCTAGGCGGTACTCGGCGTCCTCTTCATCAGTCGGAGCCCGTCTCTCGCGATGTCGCCGCTGGGCAGGTTCGGCTTGTTGGGGGGCAAACTCGTCTATCCCGGTGACGCGCGACTTCCAGGACTTCCGGTCGGTTCGTTCGGCTCTCAATCGCTCCTCATCCAAAACAAGAGCGGTCAGCTCCTTCGCCGCAACTCGGACTATCACAATGTCAGTAATTATCGCGTACGATTTCGGTCCAGTCGCCTACCGTTCTGTCCTACATCGCGACCCTCCTCATCCACATACTGGAACTCGCGCAGAGTCTTGATGATGTAGATGCTCTGGCGAGCCCAAGTAACAACCATCTCCGAACCCTCATGGAGGCAATAATCGAGGACCTTCAGGGCCTTGAGGACGTGTCGCCAGTTCTTGCCCTTGTCGTTTAGGCGCTTATCGATCATGTCCATAATCTCGTAGAATTCGGTGGAGCTAGTTGCGTCATGCCATGTCAGTGCCAGGGTCGCGGAGTGAACAGAGCGGTTAGGCGACCACATACGTGTTGTAGGTCATCTGAGCGATTTCGCTCATCTGGGTACCTGTTGGGCCCCATGGGTCGTTACTCGTCGCTGTCGGTCAAAGTCATCAGCGATGATGGTTCGGTGGGATGGTATCGATATGACGGGGGGGCGCCAACCTTCTCGGACCTTGACCTGGGCGCTAGAGTACCCTTTGGTCACATTTTTGACGCTTCGCATTACCTTCGACATGGTGGGCGATTTGTATCCCTTGTGGGGTGGTCTGCGATAGTTGGTGCAAGTATGAGGGTAGGGGGGTGCTTCTTAGGCACCAAGCTGTCGACAGGAGGACAATCAGGACCCGACAGGTCGACCAGGCACCAAAGAATGCCAAGGGGCTCTGCAATCCGCGGCGATGGAGGGAGGGGTTGAAGTTTATGCGCAGGTCGAAACTGGATGTGGCAGCGACGACAATGGTGGTCAATAGAGGGGGTGAGTAGCTCCGACGGTCACGAGATGGCGAGTCAGGTTTCGAGAGTGGCGATGCGGCGTCGCAAGGGAGACGCAATCACTGTCTGTAGCGATACCTGCAGTGTATTCGGGGAATGATCGATTCGGACGAGGGACGGTTTGTGGGTGGGGGAGAGGCTGGAAGCTGCTGCCGTGGGGTGACTGGGCCTCGAGATGGGAGAGGTCGGGGGCGGCCAGTCAAACGTAACGTATGTGATATATACGGCTCAGTCGCGTCGTGCGAGGCTGAGAAGACGAGAAACAGCGTGGAGGTCGATGCGCGGGAACGGGTAAAGAGAAGGAATCCGGAAACCGACAGCCTCTTGCTGGGGGATAAAAAGCTCACGCCTGGCGAAGCTCTCGACAGAGGGGGATGCGATACCTATGCGGGAGGAGAGGGACTGTTGATGGGCGTTCTTCGGGTTGGTTGGGGAAGCGTGCGGCGGGCAAGCCCAAGGTCCAAGGCGAAAGAGGGAGGTGTGATGTGGCTGCGCACGGTGATTACGTATTCGTACATGGCCCCTCAGGCATTGCTGGCTGACAGGGAACTGGAGAATGCCTACGCCAAGCCATGATTGCCACATTTTTAGCATCACCGACGATAATCCGAGGTGTCAGGGCGCCACACTTTCTATTGGACGCCACAGCCAAAGACGTCACTCGCTGCATGGGGAGATGCGTTGGCAGGTTTCCTCAGGATCTTTTGAGGAGCTTGCGAATACCTGACAGGGTCAACACCAGAAGATCGTAGTATGAGCCAGTTGTAGATGTAATCTTTTTGTTTATCAAAGATTATATCGACCATTTTCCCTTTCTTTCCTTGACTAAGGGAGGAGAATGAGCATTCCCTTGACTGCTTGAGATTGCTGTTGCCCTCATGCCATCCCCGTGGATTTCAAAATTACGATCTTCCCTCAACTCCGCAAAGCATCATCAGAGGGCAAAGCAACACAACCCCGTTTCCATTCTGTGCCCCCCCGCATACTACGATAATCCCATATTTCCATACAAACCAACCAAACTCCAAAGTTCCTTCTTCATCATCAGCAAGTGGTTAGATATACTGAGGGTAGCCAAGCAATCGTAAGCGCCATCCGTCCAGCAACTCCCACAACTAAGCAAGACGAAATTCTAGATGACCTCCCCTATATTCTCCTCGTGCTGAGCATGGCTAGTTGTTGTGTCCACGTCGTTGGTCTCATAGTGTAGCATACGGAATTGCACAAAATATACGCGGGTTGTTGCAACACAGCAGATCTTTTACCATCGTCTGGGAGCTCGTCCCTCCTCAAGACTACGTCGGCCCTGTGCATCCATTTCTGAGAGATCAAACACCAAGGGTTCGTCATTGACGGAGTCGTCATCTGCCCGCCCAGGTCTTGTGATAGACCCAGTGAAACTTCCTCTCGAAGACTGGGGAGGTGTCTGTCTGTGTGATCCTATGCCCATGTAGCGTCGTCTTCCAAATGGTGAGCTTGAGGACGCTGCTGGAATGAGGCCATCGGGAGGGTTTTCTTCTGCTGAGAGACCTCGCTGCATCATTTCGGATGTTTCTGCTGTTTCTATTTCAGCGGCGGGCTGCAAGCCATTCGGCTCCCTCGAGGTTGATTCCTCTTGGAGTTGGATCTGCCTGCCCCGCAAGATACTCATCGTTGGTGCCTCTCTATCGTCTGCCCCCAAACTGATACTGCGGTGTGCAAATGCCAGATCTGACTCATCATCATCCGCCATCAAGGGATTCTGCAGAGCTACTGAACTCGCTCTTCGTTGATAGGTACCGAGTCGAGGCGAAAGCGGGATATCAATGGCGGTCGTGCCATCCTGTGTGACGGTGTTTTCTCGGGCTGGGCCCGAGTTAACACTCTCCGGTGCAACCCCCGTCCGTGAAGTGATGCGGCCCTGACCAGTATAATCTATAATGGAATTTTCGCTGAGGCGGGATGGAATCGCTGGCGTGTGTGGTGTGTGTGGCGAGAGAGGCTTTCCAGGGGATGATGATGCTGACATGGATGCCGGAGCAACCATTCCAGGCACACTCGTCAGTTGCCGGCTGGACGAACTTGAAGACCGATGCAGCTGCATTGACGAGGTCATTGACTCTGTCAAGGCATTGTTGGAGTCCTTCATCATGTGAAACCTGGACAATTGTGCCACCGTTCTGTTCGTCGCTGATTCTCCTCTCTTTGTCGGCTCAAAGCTGTTCAGTGTCTTCTTACTATCCAGCGCTTTCAAGAACTCTGATATGTTATCGTCCTCATTCTGAAGCGAATCGGAGCTGGTATCTGCGACTTCAGCGAGCAAGCCGGAACCTGGCTGAGCGACTGAGGAAGCCAGGCTCTGCCTCCCGCTGCTGCCCTGTTCATCGTCGCCAGCTCTACTGGCACCGCCGAATGACGGTCTACTACGACGATGGGTGAAGCTGCTGCTATAGCGACTGGTGGGTTTTGGAGAGCCTGGAACACCGGTATCTGCTGACGGTGGAGGCCCTCCGCGGAGGGATGCTGGCATGCCAGCAGTCAGAGATGTGCGGTTCCTTGCCTGTTGGAGGGAGGGAACTCCGGGGCGGGTTAATGACTGGGGAGATACAGGGTGATCAGTGTCAATATGACGCGGGACTGGAGATCCTGAGAGCGACCCCGCCTTGAATGGCTGGAAGGACACCGAAGGCCTCCTGCTTGGGATCTCGCCCGTTCGCAGCGGTGCTCGTGTCGGCAGATGGCGGAGCGGCAACGAATTGGGGCCTTCCAAGTCATTGTTGACTGGTAAAGAACCAGGAGGCGAACTCGTGTCAGAGCCGGGCGGTTTTACAGCTCTCAATGCAGAGATTGGACTTGTCCCAAGGGGGATGGCCCCATGAAAAGTTGAGAGACTTCCATATGTCTGCTGCACGTCGCTCGGATTAGGGCGAGACTGGTTGTCACGGAGAGATCCAACCTCAGCCATCGGCACTCGAGGCCGATCTGAGCGCTGGGGAAGGGAAGGGCGGAAGAAATTCTCATCTACGCCCATGAATCGAGAGCTGAGCAATGCCTCGGAGTCATCAATCCGGAAATTACAATCATTCCGATATGTGACAACCGTACTAAGACGACCAACGGGAACTTCCAAGTCGCCGAACACGTACTCTGTCACAGGATCTGGCCTCCCGTCGATAGGCAGACGAAGTTGATCATGACGCGGTCGCTCGGGCTCGGAAAAGCGTATCCTGCATTGTGGAATAAGTGCCGGGTGGGAGTTCTTAGCTGGTCCCTGGCTGGCAAATTTCCACGCTGGGAGCAGGCGAGTGGTAACAAATAGAGACCGGAAGAAGACGATTGCCTTCTTGTAGATGGTCGGCAGGATCGGACCAAAATCATCAGCAGGGGCCAAACCAGTGTGCCCGAGTTCAACCCGCCACCTCTCAATAATGACCTCGGGGATTCTCCGGGGTGTACTGGAGTTATCTGCTGATGATCCAGACGAGTTGAGTTGCTCTAGGACATCCCATCGCTTGCCATTTTCATCCACAATGACGAGACTCTGGCTTTCCTTCAGGCGCGATGTGTCAAGGTAAACCTCAATAATCATAGGCGGAGGCCGATTATCGAGACTACCACAGTTCTTCCACGTCTTAAGCTCGTCCTTGAAGTCGTCAATCTCCTCAGTCTCGATTTGAAACTAGAATGAGGGTTAGCGACGTGTGATTGGAGGCAAGGCCCAAGCAAACGTACCCATTTGTTAGGTTTTCGGGCTCCATTTGCTCCCCGCGCAGGCTTGACCTTGATACGCGAGTCGAGGACTAACACAGCAGTCTTGGCAAAGAAGTTCTATAGATGCAGTATTAGTACATTTGATAGCACCAGATGCCCATACCGACCATCCCACTGCACGCACCTGTATTATCTGATCGAGTTTCTTGATGGACTCAGCAGGAAGCCCTGGCGTAGGAGGACCATCCGGGACAGGCGAATTCAAGCCATCTCTCCCAGATACCGTCGACCCAGCTCGGGACCGGGCACCTAGAATAGCTTCGCGGGGATTGTTTGATCGGATGGGATTCGTCTGAGGTGTCGATGTTGGAGATGAGACCCTAGGAGGGGCCCGAGGTTGTTGATGCATGGCGTGGGGGGATCGTGCGCGTGGAGGGCGTGGTTACGGGTAATGATAGGAGTGGTGGGAAGCTCTGGATCACGAACAGATGGGGATAGAGGTCTGCCAGCGGACCTGCTCATCCATGGTTCATATCTCGACAATTCGGGTGCGGAGCGGGGAGGGACTCGATCGCTGGGCGGAGTTGAAGACTTGTCGGTCTGGACTGGTAGATTGGGCAGAAGCCCTAATACAACAAGTGTAAAAAGCGGGCAGGAGCCACGAAGACAGCTCGTTGAGCTCGACGGTTGGCGGGAGGATGCAGCGTGAGCGACAGGTCTAGGCAACAGAGGCGGCAGACCGGGGTTGGTGGATGTGTGTGTCCTTGATGATGGGCGACTAGGACTCTGCCGCTGAAGGCCCAGGGCTCACTCTCTGGCTGTCTCAGTGGGGTATCGTGTCTCTCGCCAACGACTGGATGGGACTTTGGTCGAAGTTGTTGGCGATGCTGCAACAGGCAGACGAGGTACCCTCGGGAGGGTTTTAATCGACAGAGGTGTTTGGCTGAGAGGATGGTCGCAATGGAAACGGGGGAGCAAAAGAAGGTCACGACGTCCCTGGATTCAAGGTCCTCGTGATGGGTGGCCGGGAAGGGATTGGATGGACGGCTGTCGTCATCGGCTAGAGCCGCACGTCACAGGTACCCCGTACGCGCCCCGAGATTTGCGCAGGGTTGAGAGTTGATCAGTGGTGGAAGTCCTTGCGCTTGGTGAATGAGGGGAATGAGGATAGCAGCCTTGAAAGGCGGCAATTGATGGAAGAGGAGAAGTGAGTTTGAAGGGAGGGGGAACGGGAGCGTTGATGATAAGGGTAACACCTCATGATAGGTAAGTAGCAGGTACCAAAGGAACCCGGCATTGATAAGGCGACCGGGCTCTGAAGGCAGGTACTTCCTACCATCGTGATGTACCCAGTTACTCCGCCGTACCTCCCGTCCCGCTTGAAATTCCGGAGGGCGGGAAGGGCTCGATCCACTCCGAAGCCGCAAACCCGGTGATGGGGGAGCTCCGTTTTCCAAGTATGGGCGGTTGCAGGGTTAGCATTAGGCTGCGATTGAGGCCAAGAACTGGGCTTGCTTTGTGCAGCCAGGTGGTAGTCGAGTGACGTTCGTTGGTGGTCACACTCTGGAGGGTCAACCGAAGAAAGTCTGTGGTACCCTGAGGGCTTGCCTTGATTGAAACATGAAACCAACCGAGGATACCTGTACCTTGGATGTCATGACAAAGAGACACTTAGAACAACTAAACTATCAAAATAACGATAAATAATCACATTCCTTGAATAAAGTATTTTATAGAAATTAGGGTATCTGTTTTAGGATACTTCAGGAATAATACACAATTTACCTAATAATCGAAAGGCAGCTCTAGAGTGGCTTTCAGTTCCATGATTCGCAATAGCCGCTGGTCGTTATGATCGCATCACTAATACTTCAACCCATACATAGGTAGTTTGTCTCGGACTGCTTTCTAGGTTCGCGAAATTAAAACTTACCCAGAGTTCCGTCTTCAATGCATGTGAGTAAGTAGCAAGATAATAATCCGATTTTGAGCAACTCCAAACCTTCCCGAGGTAAAATCATAGCGAATAGTATCCGTACCTATGCGCCCACACTCCATAGCAATTGCCCAGATCCTTTTGTTGTCATACCACCCCTCCCCCGAAAATTCCCCAGAAGAATTCCCACAAACTCCATCAAAACCCATGCAAATGCCAACCGCTCTGCTTTAGAAAATATCACCCCCATCACTCAAAATTCGCCCTTTAGCCCGGCGTATAAGTTGTAGTGCTCCGCTGTCTCTTCGGCTCCTGATCTTCTTCTTCCCCATCCTCCTCCTCAATCTCCATCGACTCATCCCTCGGGCGCTTCCGCTCTCTTCTCGACCAACTTGACCGTGGACTCCCTTCAATGGGAGTATCCTCCCTCGTCTCCCTCGTAAGGTCGACGACCTCACTGGGGGCCGTTGAAACACCCGTGGCTTGTCTACTGCCGTACGCACTCTCGGGAACAAGATCGTTGTATCGAGTTGGGCTGGCGAACATGGAGCTGTCACGGCGAGCTGGGGGGCCTACCGATGCCGACATGCGAGTAGGCATGGAACTTAAACTTCTCAGCTCCAGAGTGTTTCTGAGCGACGGCGATGCGCTCTCAATCTTGGTCCGGAACTCGGAGCGTTGCTGCTGTGTAGGGCTTCTGACGAAAAGAGACCTCTCTCTCTCGCTCGGGGTTCGGTAGACTCTGTTCGAGCGTCTGCCTTCGCCCAAACGACTCTCAGGCGATCTAGATGGCGGAGCCATGCTCATGCTGAGGCGATTTGGAGTTGCCAAAGAGGGTCCATCGTCCTCTATAAACAGTGACTCCTCCGCTGAATCATTCTGGACAAATAGTGGACTCTCCGCTCGGAACGAAGTCACTGTTTGTTCTGGGCTATCCTCAGCTGGGTTTTCGTCATCCTCAATGACGAAGGGGCTGCCTCTCTCACCTGATAGAGAGCGGGCATCTCGGAGTTGCCTTGGAGAGACGGGCGTACTAAGTCTCTCTCCCTCATGGCCTCCACTCAGATTGGTATTGTCCAAAAGAGCCGTCAGGGTTCCGACGGAGTCTGAAGACGGGAATTGTGCCTCAGTATCGGTCCCAGGAGAGTCTTCATCGTCGTCGTCGTCGTCATCGATAAGGTCGATAGCCATGCCGCTGGGAGTGTTCAGTACGCTGATGACCGGTCCCGGGTCGTACTTTGTTTCCTCTTCTTCCATGTCGTGCTGTCCAGCTTGCATCATGCTTCCCTCTCCCTCTTCATCTGCATAAGTTTCAGCTGTCACTTCCACACCAACGTTGGCTCCCAATCCCCCATCATTCGAGCCTTCTGCAGGGTCTTGATCTTCGCCTTGAGGTCTTCCATGCTCCTCAATGTGCAACCCTGGTGTATCCTCAAGTAAGGCTGCTGTAAGAACCCCTAGAATTGTAGCTTCATCAACATTGCCAGTGCCCTCGGCATTAATGTTGCTATCGACATCCATGCGATCGTTGGTGACATGACCATGATCCTCTGGTTGTCTTGCCCCGTCTTCGTCTGCGACTTCAATGCTTGGACCTCCATCCGAGTAGGGACTAAGCGGAATTCTAAGGGGCTCTTCACGGGGCTCGTCAGCCTCATTGTTCGAGCCACTTCGAATCGCAACAGGTTCCTGCGTGTATGGGACTTCCTGCAGATCAGGGGGAGGAGTCAATGGAGCCGAAACCGAAATCGCATTCTGTCGCCCCTGATCAACAACCCTCTCAACAGCAGCAAAGTCTGCCTCTCTCGGGCGAAACCCCCGAACGAGCGGATCGAGATTCCTGAGTTGGGAGGCCTGGAGATCCTCAGGGTTTTTCTCTCGACGCACCACCGAGTTCACGTCTCTTACAAACGTAAAGTCCCGAACGGCCATCTTCGCGTCGTTCTCAAGCCACCTGTCGAAATCCCAGAAGGTCACACCCTCAAGCCCACGGAGCATGTGGATATAATCCAGGCCTTGCAGAGTACGGAGAGAACGAAAGAGTCGGAAATTGGGCTGTGATCGCGTCTTGTCCTTCAGGTGTTTGATGGTATCGGGAGGCTCATGCCTGCGTCTCATGTACTTCTTCGACGACTCTTGAACATGGACGGCAATGGTCCTCAGGCGGCGTGCTTCACCAAGGTACTTGAGTCGCTCCGTTCGTCTCGAAGTGTACCTGCCACGACTGTCTAGCTCAAACGTGAGGAACTGGGAACCGAGCCACAGTATTTCAATCTGTTGAACGTGTTGAATCCTTTCACCGATGCCTTTCGCAAAGCGACCCTATTCGCCAAGTGAAGAGAACGCAAAGGTGTTGGAGCCGTAGAACAGGCTGGCACCGAGGAAGTTCCAGCGCTTCGAAACAAGGAGAGGAGCCAACAATTTCTGAGGATCTCTCGCGAAACTGAGGCTGACACTCGCTTTCCCAACGTGGAACCTATGAAGAAGAGACAGCTTGCCGTTGCAGTTCCTATGAGGTTCAGAGGGCTGATACGGGTCAAGTCGAGAGATGGCGTGGACAACCCTCCCATCAAACACGAGCAGGTGTTGGAGGATTTGAACTTGGATTCCTAGGTCCAAGTCATCGAATCGGAATGTGGAATGCGACTCTTCGTTTCCCCCTTGGATCTGCGCTTCGGTCTCTTCGGTTCCATTAATTTGTGCCCGATGCAAGATCAGACTTGACTCTTCCGAACTATTTGCAGGGCGTAGCTTGAGGTCAGGATGGAGCTTCTCGAGACGAGGAGACATGTTTTCTTCCAGGCAGGACAACTTGTATAAGTCCATCCCAGAAAGGATCCTCATCGACGATTGGGTGGCAACACCCTCAATCATCTCGGGCCAAGTCTTGAACAAAATGTTAGTGCGATCGATATCGACTTCAGGACGGTAACACTTACTCGTTTGGTGTGCCTGCCCCTGTTCCGCAGTCGATTCAACATTTCAGTTTGTTGCAGGACCTGCTTTCTGAGTTCTCGGATGGTGGCGTTCAGCCCCCGATTGTCCTCACGGAGACCCAGGTATCGGCCTTTGTACAAACGGTAGAGCCCGTAGACTGTCTCATAGTGAGGCTTGCAAGTTTCCCGGCACCCCCCTCTCCATTCTGGCGGGACAAGATTGTCCTCTTCAGTCATTGCATTTTCCATCTCTCTGTCGTGTTGCTCGTTGTTGATCTCACGCTCGTCGCCGTCGTCGCCGTCGCCATTGACATTCCCTTCAGTGGACAATCTCTGTTCGTTCGGACCTTCTTGCTGTCCTATTTCATCCTGGGGGGCGTTTTCATCAACGTCCATAGGATCCTCGCTCTCGGGGTTTCTCATGACGCCGAAAACGACCTCATCGTGTTCGTTCAGACCCAAGGGAAGAGTAGGTGGTTCTGGTTGTTCATTGTCGCCATTTCTAGGCTCGACGTCATTGTCTTCTTCGTTCGTGAGCTCCACCTCCTCGATGGGGCCCTCTGCCGGGTCGTTATCCGACATGATGGGCAATTGAGAAGCGGATCTACTTTAGTGTTAGACTTCTAAGAAGACGTGGAATCGTGAATTCAGTTTAACAGTTATGTGCATTGGGGGGTGATCGATGCGCAAAAAGGACAAGAGACTGGAAGATGAAAGTGAAGAGTGAGTAATACAGAGAATGGGGAAAACCAAGAAGGGCAAAAAATATGATTCCCGAATGAGAGTGATCAATGTAATGGTAAGAAAACACGAGTTCGAGGTCAATCAACACTTACTGAAAGGTTTCACCTTCGATTCAATTGCGCCTCAGGAGGACCACTGAATGACAGGTTAGGGGCGGCCAGAACGACGTCTATCGCTAGGAGGAGCTTCCAATGGCTAGGGTAGATGTTGGAATGGACTAGGATTTGAAGCTTCTCACTTGGCACCAATGTTTAGACTTGCGGGATGTCAGCTGAATGGTAGGGTCAAGTTTGGAAAGCGGTGATGCCAATCACACCGGGGCAGTGAAGTGACTAGGGGAAGTGGTTCGAGGCAAAGAAGGGATCAAAAAGGTGTGTTGATGGAGGATGGGAGGTAGAAGCGATGGAGAAGAGGAATGGCAAGATAAAGGTGGGCTCCAACAGTGATTCATGATAGCCCTTGAGCCATCATAGGGGTATGGGCGATGAGTTTTGAGAAGGAGTGGGAGGCTGATAGAGACGAAGAGAGGGTAGTGAAAGGATAGGAGCGGAGGGAGTGAAAGGCAAGAGAAGATTAAAAGGGATGGGAGGCAGTGATTCACGGAACCATCCCAATTTGTCTCTGGGCCTGCATGAAACCCTCACTGGACGGGTGTGTTGGGTAAGTGTTGTTGAATATAGTGTTGGCGACGAGTTGCCGTTTTAGTTGGGCGAGTACGGCCGAAAGATGATGGGAGAGGGACGGGTGCTTCGAAACTTACGGGTTGGGGTCTGATACTAAGCTTCAAGAAGCCTATTTAAGAGGAAGAAGGATGAAGAAGTGTTGTCAACGGTGTTGCTGGGATTGGTTTGCCATGAGCGTTGTGTTGGAGGAAGAGAGAAGATGTAGGTTCCAAAGCCGGAGTGTTGAAGAAAGGGGACGAGGAACAGGATCAACACGTTAAGTAGCAAGGGACTGGCTATTTGGCATACCTAAATTATATAAATGTGTATAAATTAGCCTAAAGAAAGTCGTAAAAAAATAAAGTAAATTCGTGTTATATTAGTTATGATAGATGCCAAAATTGAACAAGAAAAAACGAAACGGGAGAGAGAAGCAAGGGCGGCTTGCATCATCTTGGGCCAGAGGGCCTGATGCTGGAACCACGTTGGAGATAGTCTGTGTTGAGTCCGAGCCATGTTGGAGTCGGGAGCCATGTAAGTGTGGACCCCTTGGCTGCATTTGAGACACCTTCACATGGGCGCCACGACTTCGAGAAGACTAATATGACTAGCCAGGTGTAAGTGAAGCCAACCCGCTTTCCTGGCGGGGATCTTCAAGAGACATCACTTAGGGCGAGGAAATGGGCTGAAACCCAACCCCTCAACCCCTCAACCCCGTCTCAGTTGAGCGCAGATTAAAAGGACTCTAGATGGAAAACTTGGACATTTAATTGGGCTGAATATCAACACCGAGATCTATAAAAGTTCACTCCAATGCAGAATGACCCCCGGCCTCCCTCATTGTATCTTGACCAGCCAAACACCATCTGACACACCCTCCCTTCTCGTCGGAACGGAAAACGCCACGAAGGCCAGGGTTTGGCCAACAAAGACGCACAGGTATCAGTTATATGCAACACACCACCGCACTTTTCTCATCGTCTCTCGAAGCCGCCTGAGCGCGCTCTATCGTGTGGTGTGGTCATCGGCGGATAATTTCAAACGCCCCCGTGCTCGTTACCATCTATTTCCCATAACGCAGTTGTAAGTGGAAGTCTCTCTATTCGTGCCACTTTCGGAAGGTTTCCATAACGGTGGTGAAGACCACGAGAAGGATACCACCTCCGGGGCCAAGTCGCAGGACCTAGGAATCGAGTTAGCGCATCGCCCTGAGGTCGGTTCGCTCCAACGGCGAAACTCACCTTGGGCAGGAAGCCCTTGTACAGAGCGCCGAAGCCCTCCTCCCGAGCCACGGTGAAAACGGAAGGGAAAGCCCAGTTGTACTTGGGTACCTGACCAGGGACCTTGGGGGTGTTCTGGATTCGGCTCTTGACGACGTCCAAAGGAGTGTTGAGAATAGTTCCGACAGTGCCACCAACGGAACCAGAAAGGAGGTCGTTGATCATTTGACCCTGCTTCGTTTCGGCCTTAGGGAGAAGCTGTCGAACCTGGAAGATGCAGCCGAAGTAACCGGCGTTCCAGAGGATGTGGCGCCACAAAGTACTCTCCAGACCCTGGTAAAGAGTGAGGGGGCCCTCATTCCTGACGGTCTTGACCACGCAGTCGATCATGCCGTTGTACTTTCCAGCCGAGGCCTTGTCCTGTAGCCGAATCTTGATGAGCTCGAAGGGAACGACGACGAAGGACTCGGTAGCACCAGCGGAGGCACCGGTGAGAACCGACAGCGACTGGTTCATCTGGTTCACTCCAAATAGATTTCGGTAGAACTTGCCCCATTCATCGTTGGCGGCGAACTTAGTAGCTCGCTTGGGAGCCTCCATCAGGATGGGGGCAGAGATGCCGCGATAGAGGCGCGAGAAACTGGCGCATTGTCAGCAGGTTGCGTGCGCATTTGCGGGAGCGCGGGCGCAATATGTATGCGTACCCCTCGTGCTTGATGATCTTGCGGAAGCAGTCCAGCATGCCATTGTAGGAGTCAGCGCCAACACTGGTGCTGGTCTGAAGTTGGCTGTTGAAGTCAGTAATGGAACCCGTATTGCGGAGGAGCGGGCGCGGGGCAATTCGTACACTCGGGTCTTGACGACATCAAGAGGATACCTAGAGGTTTTGTCAGCTTCACGTTCAGCAAGTGAGCACGCGACGGGGTGCAGTCATACATGACCAGAATCTACACCAAATCGGCCGATTAGCAACGACCCCAGCACGTATGGCGATGAGCGCAATCGTACCTCCGAGACGCCAGCAATGGCGCCTAGGTAGCGGTATAGTGTCAGTAATCGACTCGTGGTTGCTCCGTCATGTCGCGTGTGAATAGAGGAGCTGATATCATACCTGCGGCGAACTGGTACTGGAAGGGGAGCGGCTTCTCGTTGCTGGCCATTGTGAACTCGCGACGACACTGACACGGACTGGTAAAAGAGAGGAGAGGGGACCAAAGAGGCGGGAACGAGAAAAAAGGGTGAAAGAAATGGGCGAAGAGGGGAGTGTTGTAGTGGGCGACGAGGTGAAGAAGAGAGAGTCGGGGCGAGATGGCGACCACCGAGAGAAGACCGGGCCGGGGAGGGAATTTCTTGGTGGTGGTCTTATCGGGCTTAGTGATAGAGAGGACAAACCCCCTCCCCACAACCGACTTCAGGCGAGGTACACGGTCTGATTTGGGACGCTGCTGGAGGAGTCGCGACTAGCACCGGTAACGGCCTAAGCGTAGGTTGCGAGGAGTGGGTTGTGGAGAGAGAAAGAAGGGCTGGAGACGGGCGACGCTGGAGACTGGAGACAAAGATGAGGACCATCCCGGTGAGACCTCGCCCGCCGGAACCTTAAGGGGAGTACCTATGGATGGAAGCGCTTGCTTTTTTGGGTAAGTTGTTAGGTTGTGGATTTTTGAGACAATTATTTCCGTCGGTGTCTTGCACTTTACAGATTCAATTATACAATTATATTACCTGTTAGAGTAGCTACTTACCTACCTACTTACACAGTACTTCCAGAAGCATGTCCGCTTGATTGAAACGGTTGGAGTTCAAGCCATTTTTTCACTGCTTTTGGTTGTGCTTCCCAATTGGGGACGTCTCGGGATTTTTTTCCCCTGTACATTGGAACCTCCGACGCAGCTTCGGGGGGGTAGGTACTTACGACGGAAGTACCTTGGTTCTTTTTGACGTCGTCTGGGTGCCCTCCCAAACCCGGGAGTCCGCCACCGGGCTTGAGGCTCCCATGAAAGGAACAAAAAAGAAAACAATAAAAAAGCAGGAACACGTAGATTCTCCGACAATCGCACACCCCCAACTCCGTTCCTGAATGGCGAAATATCGGCATTGAGGGGTGACCCTTGTCCCTGCAAGCTGCGCCATGACTCTCAACCTCGACAACTTGTATCGGCGACTCGCCTATGATAGGCTCTGCTAAACAGCCGCATACATACGGGATTGACAGAATACGGAGCCGGTCACCGTCCCTTGGCAAGTTGAGCTAGGCGGGATAAGGCTATGATTTGAGAACCAACATGATGGTTCTCAATTCGATCTAGATATCATGATTCAAGACATTGATTCAGTATATGTTTTTTGCAAGGTAGTACTTCTTAGGTACCATGGTCGCGGCCACGCTCCAGTAGACAGGATGCTGTTGTTGTTTTTATGTCGCCCGTATGCCACAAATCCACCACCAACCGCCATACACGCAGCCACGACTCCACGGGACCGGGACGCCAGAAAATTTACCATGTTCAAGACGGCCGGAGCAGAGTGGGAGGAACGTGGGAGACAGGCGCAGGTGCAGGAATGCGATGAGGGAAGCGTGGGCGGCGGGCGCGGAGACTTGCCGGTTGCGCATCCGAGCCGACTCGATTCAACAGGTAAAAAGTTGAAGTTGCCGACTCTGATGAAGACATCAAGCGAAACCCTAAGAATCATTGACCGAATGCTGCCGCGAGCAGGTATCTGAACACCCATGCCGTAGGGCTAACCATCAAATGGAGTCTGGCCTCGTTTGGAACATCGCGCGCGAAATCGTCGCAACTGCTGACCGACCAACCCTCCCCCCCGCCGCCAACTACCGGTTAATCACGCCGGCCACCGGCGTCCGGCGCCCGTCGACCGAACGGAAGCTGAAGAGTCGCCCGATCCGGTCTAGTTACCGCCCGTCTGGATGATTCAGCACGGTGAGGGACGCGATCCTCTGACTTTTGGTCGGAGCTGATTTCCGCATCCCTATGACCTACCAATCCGTTCGTCCTTAACTTCATATCCATATGAGCGTGAGTGGTGAAGAACTACAAAATAGCTCTCCTGATGTTTCAGCGCCAGGACCACTTCAGCATGGGTTCCTAGGAGCGATGTACTCTCGTCAATCTGGAAAAAAGGACGTTTACGAAAGAAACCCCCCTTGTGTCCGAACGCAAGCTGTCCCAGCCCCATGATCCAATGTTCCCAAGAGTTTGTTTCTCTCATCCCCGCACAGACTCGAAACCCCAAATGCTCTCCTTGTCCAAAATCCGATTTGCTGCTTTGCTATTACGTAGCTCTCTTTTCTACTAATCAAGCTCGAGCAGCTTCCCATGTCTCACCCCAAACCAGACCCCGAGGAATTGACCTCGACTTGAATCGCTCTCCATCTCCGACAACCCCTTCTTGACCTTGATAACATCCATCCTCCCACAGAAATAGTGCATAGATCCCTATGACGCATTCAAGTGCTCGGTCATGAACCACCCTGCTCTATCCAGGTTCCTGTTCATCCCGGTAGTCACCAGGAACCGAGTTCTACCGTTTCTACATAGTACATGTGGACAAATAGTAGATGTCGACGTCAACCATGTGTCCGATATTTGGAAGCTTCGAGCTTCATTTCTGTGCCCGTTCAAGGTCGTGTCCACCCTTAAAAGTCGCACACCTTCAAGTCGAGGACCATTATTGGTTCCGTCACATGGTGGGCTCATGAGCGCGTGAGGAGGAGGGCTCCAGCTGATGCTTCAGCAAGGTTTGTAGCCAGACAGCTCCTGCTTTTCCCACTGTAAAATGCCCCGCGGTTGAGTCGCAAAGCGCGGGGCAGGTGCTGTGGTGCGCGTTTTGGGGCACGTTTTTTGGGGTGCAGGGGGACTCAACGAGGTAGGTAGGTTGCTGACGCACAACATTCGGCAGCCCCTCGGACGTGGCATCTCCAAGTTATATTTGCGACACTTCGCTGAACAATTCGCGAATTATCCCGCGCCTCGGTAACGACTCATCTTCATGCGTATCACATCGCAAGGCCAAAATCGAAGACTCATCCTCTCTCGAATTCACTTCGACAGTCACGAGACCCGACCAACGAATCGCCCCCTTATCAATCGCTCCAACCATCCCGAGTCCTCAGTGGCAACTTACAGAGACTGCGAACCATCCCCGATTCCCGACCAACAAAGCACCCCGCGACGCCGACCGCGCCTTCAAGAGCTCAGCTAGTCTGTCCGAGCTCTCCAGCGCTCCAAATCGCACCTTTAAAAAGGCCGTGATCCCCAGCGAGTCACAGCGAGGTGCTTTCCGAGCTTAGGAGAGTTTCCGTGCCACCCGCCCATGAGTCACCTACTGTGGAAATACTACTGGGAGAATGATGTCGGCAGGTTTCGGCGTCTGCTGGCCCCAACCAGCTACAATGCCCAGGCAGTTTCAAAGAGTCCCGCGATAGGTGGAGGCGGCGGATTCTTGGGGGGAAGCCCTGGCGCTCCTGGAACATCACCACGACTTGCCGCAAAACAGCGACGTTCCTCCGGACATCATCAGACGCCGGGCAAATCCAAGGATGCCAGCGCAAACCTCGGAAGAGCCGAGATCAATAGCCGCGATCACGTTGGCTTGACAGTTCTACTGCGAGCAGCCTCGTCGACCGACCCGAATGCGTATGACTTCGTGCTAGCACTTGTTGAACACCCTGCTATCGACCTTTACGCCCAGGACCCCGAGAGTGGCTGGAACGCCCTCCATCGGTCCTTGTACGCTGGTAATATCTCGATTGCGCGTCTATTGTTGGAAAAGGAGCGAGTAGACTTGACGAGCCATAATCTAAGTGCAATGAACAAAGTTGGTCAATTGATCAAGACCAAGGACCATGAGGGCAACAGCCCTTTCGATGTCTATAATCTGACGATCGAAGCGAGATCTTTAAGACTCGCTGGGGAGGCGGAAGGCTCGGAAAGCGACTCCGATAGTGACGACAGTGTTGGCGATGGACCAGGCCAGTAGGTGTTCCCTGACTGTTCGCCAACTACTTCGTCATTGACCTTGCTGACGCTTACCCCAGCCCGACCAAAGTATCCCAAGGAATTGATCCCTCGATTGAAGGCGACGAACTGTTTGTGTTTGGTAGCAACAAGAATCTATCACTGGGAGTTGGTGACGAGGATGATCGACAATATCCCGAGCGCATCCACCTAACAAGACCCGACCAACTCTTGCACCGCTTCCACCACTCGCTTCTTGACGACCAGGATGTCGATCTACCTACTTCCCTCGATCTGGATGAGATCCCAACACTGGTTCGGAATCGACCTTTGGTCATTCAGGACGTATCCATGTCAAAGCTCCACAGCGCCGTTTTGACAACTGATCCTGTGTCAAATCTATATATATGTGGAGTTGGGCGTGGTGGACGGCTCGGCCTCGGGGATGAGAACACTCAATTCAAGTTCACGCCGGTTGAAGGGCCCTTCGCGGATAAGAAGGTACACCAAGTTGCGCTAGGACAGAACCACACCATGGCTGTCGCGGGGAATGGTGAGCTCTGGACTTGGGGTTTAAACTCCAGTTCACAACTCGGATACGTCTTGCCGCCCCCGATGAAAGCGGACGAAGAACCGATGAGCCTTACGCCGCGCCAGGTTTTTAGTTCTGTCAAGAAAGAAGCCGTGTTGGGAGTTGCGGCTTCGGCACATCACTCCGTTGCCCACACAGGATCTTCGCTCTACACCTGGGGTCGAAACGCAGGACAACTTGGCCTGATGGACGCTGACTCGAGGTCACTGGATGTTCAGAGCACGCCTAGAAAGGTTGCCGCGTCTCTCTTGAGTGCGCCAATCAAGATGGTGTCGGCAATTGACAAGGCAACCATCTGCTTGCTTTCGAACCACATGGTTTGGGTGTTTAGCCATTATGGCTACAACTTGGTCAAGTTCCCATTTCCAGACGCATTAGCAAACAACGCCCTGGCGGCATCTGCCTACTCAAATCGTTACGATCCAGGTCGAAGGGACATTGTCAACATCGCAGCCGGTGGAGAAACGATTGCAGCAGTGACGGCACGCGGTGATCTTTTTACGCTGAATCTCAATCAGAAAGGAGATCCGAGCCAGTCAGCTGCCTCGACAACCAACCCAGTCAAAATTAAAAACGCATTGACACAGCCCCAGTGTATCTGGGATTCTCGCAAGGACGGAGTCGCATCAGTTGGAGTTGGAGAGCATGGTTCGGTCGTCATCTGCACCGAATCAGGCGCGGTCTGGAAACGTGTCAAGCGTACAAAGGGTAAGACCGCTGGATTCGCAGACTCAACTGGAGTCAAGCGGAAAGATTTCAAATTTCAGAGAGTGCCCTGCATTACCAACTGTGTTGCCGTTCGAAGCTCCATCTTTGGCGCGTTTGCAGCGATCAGGAAAGACAGCAAGGTCATGGCTGAGGAAATCACCATCATGGAACAAACCTTGCGGGACGATATCGGATCACTCCTCTGTCTCTGCGACTTCGAAGCCTCGGAACCCGACGGCGAGTCGAAGGAAGCTCGAAAGTCGTGGGACACTGCTATCATGAAGGAGAAGCGTGGTTCGGTTCCTTTTGAGGTTCTACGGTCAGTCGACATCGACACTGATTTGCAACACTGGCTGGAAGCGAATTCCTTTCAGTACGATGATCTGGACATGGAGATTTGCACTTCCCTCATGCCAAGCCTCAGGATTCCCGTCCATGCTTGGGTTCTCTCTGGAAGAAGCCCAGTGATTCGAAACGCCCTGGCTGAGTTTCGTGTACGGGGATCCCTCTCAAACGGCGATTTTTTCAGCGTCTCATCCTCTGGCGATAAGGTCTTGCTGACATTGACTGAAGCTGACCTACTCAGCGTTCTCAACATCATTGTCTACGCGTACCAAGACAAGATCATACCAGTCTGGAAGTACACGCGAGAGGCTCCGTCTCGGGCCATGCGCTTTAGACAAGTCCGCACAGAATTGATGAAGATTGCGACTAAGCTTTCGCTGCCTAGGTTGGAGGCTGCGGTCCGCTTACAAGCTGGCGTGGAAGAGTCACTAGATCTTGACTTCACACAAGCTATCTCTCACCCCAACTACTTTGATGATGGCGATATCATCATTGAGCTTGATGGGTCCGAGGTTTTGGCACATAGTCAGCTACTGTGCCAGCGATGCCCTTTTTTCGACGGCATGTTTCATGGTCGTTCTCAAGGCCAGTGGCTTGCTGGTCGCCGCGATGAGTTGGGCTCAGCAGACAAGGTCCGGGTTGACCTCCAGCACGTTGATCCCGACACCTTCCAATACGTCCTTTTATTCATTTACGCAGATGTCGGACGAGAACTGTTTGACAAAGTGTCAGAGCTTTCGCTTGATGAGCTGTCAGACCTCGTTCTCGACGTCATGAGTGTCGCCAATGAACTCATGCTTGACCGTCTCTCGCAGATCTGCCAGTCTCTCATTGGACAGTTTGTGACGACGAGGAACATCGCGAACCTCCTCAATGAAATCAGTCCATGTTCTGTTGTCGAGTTTAAAGACACGGGACTGGAGTATATCTGCCTGCAACTCGAGTCAATGCTCGAAAACCACCTGCTCGATGAACTGGACGAAGACCTCCTTCTAGAACTAGATGGAGTAGTTCGCGACAATCAGCTCGCCCGGTTCCCATTTGTGCGAAGCGGTCGTGCTGAGCTGCTGCTTCATGAAAAATACCCTAACTTAGCCGCTGATATTGGCGAGGAGCGGCAAGTCAGAGTCAGGGAGATGGCCTACAAGGCGAGCCAAAGGGAAGAAGAAAAGAAGCTATCTTCATCTTACAAGACACGGTTTGGGAGTCTTGAAGAGTTTAGTCCCCTACAAACGCCAGATTCCGCACGGCGAAAGTCCAAGCCCATTCGAAACGAGCCCTTCAGCCCAAGTCTGCGGCCTAAGCGGTCACAAGTCGATCTCATCTTCAATATGGACGAAGAAGATGGTCCCTCTTTCGCTGGCCGACACTCACCGATGAACCAGCCTTTGAGCTCCTGCCTGCCTATCGACACTCAAGAGATGCCACAACTCCCGAAGGCATGGCGAGAATCAAAGGGCAAAGTAATAGCGGAGATAGCGCAAAGCCCAGCACCGCATGAGCTCTCTCTATCACCCGAGCGCAAGCTAGCTGAGACTTGCGAAGCCCAGCCGTTCGACTCGTCAGCGCCGAAGGCCGGGGCCCCTTGGGCATCTCCATCGCTAGCTACCTCAAAGCTAGACCTGAAGGACATCATGTTCGAGGCATCGAGCTCTGCACTCACGGCCGGGCTTAGAGCTCAGGCAAAGGAAACCACCATTGCCAACAAACCGCAGGCCAAGGTGTCGCAAAAGGAAAGAAAGAGGCAGCTTCAGGCACAGGCAGCGGCACAGGCAGCGGTCAGGGATGAACAGGCAAACCATGTGCCCTGGGAAAAGGCACCGCCCGGCGGCCGACCTGCGCCCTGGAAAACAGCGAGCACTAATACGAAAACGTCGCTGAAGGAGGCCATGGCCTTGGAATCGAAGATGCCTGGGGCCGTGTCTGTCAATGCCAAACCCTTGGTAGCCTCTGAGACGAAAGCGAAGTCAGCTACACGACGTACTGCGTCACCGGATACTAGATTTCCGGGACAAAGTCGAACAAACAGCTCTCCCGCCGTCGTGGCGGGGCCATCGACAGACCAAGTGCAAAAGCCGCTTGTACCTCATTCGAGATCATACATCACGCCGGCACCTCAGGCGGAACCAACGCTAGGTTTCAGCATAGCGGACATCATTGGAGAGCAAACGCGGGAGCAGCAGCTCGTCAAAGAGGCAGTCGCAAAGCGCTCGCTTCAGGAGATCCAACAGGAGCAAGCATTCCAAGAATGGTGGGACCAAGAAAGCCGTCGGACACAAGAGGAAGAAGCACGGCGGCAGAAGAAGGAGACCAGAGAGAAGGAGATCAGAGAGAAGGATAACCAGGGAGCGAGGAGAGGGCGTCGGGGGAGAGGTAACAAGGCCAAGAACGCTGGGGAGACGGTGGCGAGCAACAAGCAAAGCAGCGGGAATGGCGATGCCGGAAACGTCGTCAACGCCAGTAATAATAATAACAGCAGCAACAGCAACAGTACACGGGGAAGTGGAGGCCGACGAGGTGGAAGCGGTCGAGGTCGGGCAGGTAAGGCGAGAGGCGGCAAGGCTGGGAATTCTGGGACTTGTTGAACCACCCAAGACAGTTGTCGCTGCCAAGGATGATAGGACTTGGGCGCAGACAGATGTCGGGGTGTTGTTGGGTAGCAGTATTAACTCTACCTCTTGAGTTATTCGCCGCAGATATTTTGAGACCTCGGTCCCTAGGTCATGTATAAAGCAATCACCAACAATAGGTGAATGTTTCCGATGTGGTGAGCCTAACATGATTGGTCGAAAAGACAAGACAAGGAAGTGACCGCCTTTGCCTCATGCTTCGAGCTGAAAACAAGTGGTGTTGTTTAGGACTCTCCGTTGATAAATACGCCATGACCAAAATCGCATCGTAGGACATTGGCCAAGCCGAGGCAGACCAGTCGGGGTGGTGTCTTGATCAAGAACGCCTCGCCTCAAGCGAAATATTGTGAGCCCATAGATAGTCAGTCTTTTACAATGAAGACCGGGGTGTTTTCTGGGAGGCATGGGCCAAGTCAATAAGTGTAGCCCCAGCGTTGTCAAAAGACAAGGCACTCTTGAATGGATGGATGTGCACCATTCGTGAACCTGTTACGCGTACTGAGATGACTTTGCCACATGCCATCCCTGAAGTCGTGGCGGGATTGTAGCGCAAGCCTTGGTGGCTCAGGGCTAGTGTGGCGGGAGCACTTGGGTTCAGTCGAAGGTACCCACACAGCTCTCCTCAGCCCAGCTAGGGCAACGAAGGGGGGGGCTGTTGCGTCAGCGGCGAAAGGCCAGAGGAAACAAGTGGGAAACAAAGTACATACTGGGACGGTATGGAAGAATGATGGGGAGGAGGGCAGACAAAGAAACAACAACAAACTGTCAAGCGCACGAAGATATAATTGAAAGTTTGGGCAGATTGAATAGTGAAGGGTATTAAAAGAAGAAATACAACTAAATCCTTACCTTTTTCCACGTCAGTACTCAAGGTAAAAGGGGACCGACTTGAAGACTGACTCCTAGCCTGTAGGTACCTTGGACATGGAGTACCTACACTTGGATCTGGTGAGGTAAGCACACTCGGCTGGGAGCTCAACTCATGGTGGAAGTGGGGGTTGCGACGACGCGCGACAGAACCGACGACTACGACGACGTAAACGAGAGAGCACGGGACTCTCTGCCTTGTCCCTCCATCATCTATCTGCCTCGCAACTTTATCACCACTCACCCACCCACTCACTCACACTCACCCTCTCCCTCGGACCTCGCCTCCTCCTTTCTCCCTCCTCCTCTTTATCCAGCTGCAGACCGACCTTAGCAAGATACCCTCAGGCACCCAGCTAACCCTGCACGCACAGCCTATCTCTCCAAGCCCAACTCGTTGCTGAGAGCTGTCCCGACCGAAACCTCGAAACCCAACAACTGCAGCACCCTGCCCATCGCCAGCACCATCCAGAAGTAGCAGCAGCAAACACAGCAGCAGCAATACTCGCCAGCCATGTTTCGAGCTGGGGCCGCCGGGCCTTACGACGACATCGTCGGTATGTTGTCTCGCAATTCCTAACCTTCACAGGCCGACGACAGCCCAAGCAGACTTGACCTCGTTCGCCACGAATTATACTGACGCCATTCCAGCCAAGGCTACAGAGGAGACCCTCACCTCCGAGGATTGGGGCGCCATCATCGAGGTCTGTGACAGAGTCGCTACCGATCAGAATGGCGCCAAAGAGGCCGTCCAGAGCATCATCAGGCGCCTTGCCCATCGCAACGCCAACGTCCAGCTGTACACTCTCGAGGTATGTTTCCCGATCCCCCCCTGATGGCCTGCCTATTCTACAACATGCTAATATTCTCGACGCCCAACAGCTTGCTCATGCGCTCGCCCAAAATTGCGGAAAGGACATGCACCGTGAACTCTCGAGCCGGGCCTTCACCGAAGCCCTGCTCCGCCTCACAAACGATCGCAACACCCACACCCAGGTCAAGTCCAAGATCATCGAGCACATGAAGACCTGGTGCGATATGTTCAGCGATGACCCCGAGCTCGGTGTCATGAACGAAGCCTACCACCGCGTCAAGCAGAGCAACCCCAATCTTCAGGCCCCAAGTGCACCTCAAAAGCAGGGCCTCACAGACCTCGATCGCCAAAAGGAAGAGGATGAGTTGCAGATGGCGCTGAAGCTGAGCTTGCAAGAGGAGGATCGAAAGAAGGTTGCCGCCGCAGGTCCCAGCTCAGAAGCTGGACCTAGTACCGAACAAGAGCCCCAACCCGCCGTCCCAGCTGGCACAACCGCTGCCACTGTGAGCAGGGTGCGCGCCCTGTTTGATTTCAGTCCCTCAGAGCCCGGCGAACTGGAATTCAAGAAGGGCGACATCATCGCTGTTCTCGAGAGTGTCTTCAAGGATTGGTGGCGAGGGTCCCTCCGGGGCAAGACAGGCATCTTCCCCCTCAATTACGTCGAGAAGCTAGCCGATCCGACTCCCGATGAGTTGCAGCGTGAGGCCCAGATGGAGGCTGAAGTCTTTGCGGAGATCAAGAACGTCGAGAAGCTGCTCACCCTTCTGAGCACCTCCAACACGGCGCCCAGAGACGAGGACAATGAGGAAATTTCAGTACGTCTCGATCAGCCAAGCAATCGCGCAGGACATAGTATAGGCTAACACTCACCCAAGAAGCTATATCACCAGACACTCGCTATCCGGCCAAAACTCATCAAGTTGATTGAGAAGTACTCGCAGAGGAAGGGTGAGAAGGCTTTCTTCAGGCTCTACCAGGACACAGCTAACAACACACCGCAGATGATTTCACACAGTTGAACGAGAAATTCATCAAAGCCACAAGGGATTATGAGGCTCTCCTCGAATCGTCCATGGCTCACCCCCAACGCAACTACCAACAGTACGCCATCCGACCAGGTCCCCAAGGCCAGGGCTATCCTCAGGCTGGCGGATATCCAGGACCTCAAGGGCCGCCGCAGCAAGATCCGACGAGATATTATACCCCTGGGCCTGGTGGTAAGGTGTCTCGCCAACTAAGTACAAGCATTATTAACTAACATGGGAACCCAAGATCGACCCCAATACCAGACCTCGTCTCCTCCTCCTCCTTCAAACTTCCAGGGCCAAGGTCAACCTCAACAGCCACCCTTCTACGCCGCCGGAGCTGAGATTCCGGCTACTTCTCAACCATATCCTCCTAGAAACGAGTCTCCCGCCAACGGCAATCCGCCGGCACCCGTCAGCAATTCGACCCCTGGTCCCGCCTATACCCCTTACTCGGGTCAGGGCTCCAACCCGTATATGCAAGCCCCTCTCAGAGGACGGCCTAACAGCACCTACGGAGCTCAAGAGCTAGCGACTTCGGTCTACGACTCGCCCATCGCGACGGACAACCCAAACTCGACACGCCCCTACGCAAACTACTCGCCTGAGCCGGAAATGGAGAATCCGTCTGCCCCTCCAGCTCCCTATCCGACACAGCAACAGCCCCAGTATCAGAGCTACAACCCTTCCAGTCAAGGGCCGCCCGCCCCGACCGGCCAGGCTCCCCAGCCGCCTCACACTGTCTTGACTCCTCCGCCGCTACAGCCTGGAAACCCTGCCGGCGCCGACGGTCGCTACACCAATCAACCTCAGTACAAGCCTTACGTCCCCCCTGGGGATGGACCTTCTGCCCCGGCGCCGGACAGCTACTACCAAAACCCGTACTAAGTCGATGGGGGTGTTTCTACGGAGGAAGTGGGAGGTTATGACACAGGCATCAGGGTCCGAATTGCACGCTTTGTCTATGAATCTGCTGGCTCCCCGTAATTGCAAGCGATGAGAAATTTGCTTGGAACTCTGCTTTTATCTACGATAGTACATATGAATGATTGAGTAACCTTTTACTCTTCGGTGGGGGTTGGCATTCTTGTTACGTTTTTCGGCTACTCTACCGATATCACCGTAGCTATGACTATTAGCACTCCTTTAGTTGAGAGGCCGAATGGGACGGTCGGATTTTGGAGTTGACCAATCGTGTCTTGGAGGGGGTGGAATGAAGAAGTGCCAGTGATAGTAGTAAAAGCCTGGAGGTATGGAGAATCGTTTTTCGCGAGATACGAGAGTCGAGACTCTGGAAAGATTTTAGTTGAGTTCAGGAAAACCGTGGTATCACTTTGTTACGCTGGATCTCTTCCAAGAGTTGCTATAAACTCAAGATGTGGCAATATCCTATTAATGTCCCAGTTCTATTGCGAAGAAAAGGTAGAATCCATTAGGATCAGGTAGGCTTCGTAATAAAAGCCCCAAGAGCCTGACATTCCCAAACGCCGATTTTCTGTATTCCCAATCCCGCTCTGCATCCAATATCATCCCTTCATCTCATCATTTCCCTGCCCCTAATCATCACATCACCATCTACCACCTCCGTCCATAAACCGAGCTCTCCTCCTTCCTCGGCCTACCAGGCTTCCTCTTAATCACCGCCGCGGCCCTCACCCCCCTATCATCGACGCTCTCCGGGCCGCCGGTCGCGTCCGACGAGCCCAGGAGCTCGTGGCTCTCGGTGGAGCCGGGCTTGAAGAGGTTGATGATCTCGTTGATGCCGAGCTTGAGGGCCTCCTTGCGCATGCCGCCCTCGATGGCCTGCTCGGCGAGGAGGCGCTTCTTGTTCTGGAGGTCGAGGATGCGTTCCTCGACGGTGTTGGTGACGGTGAGCTTGTAGATGATGACGTCGACGGTCTGGGTGAGACGGTGGACGCGGTCGATGGCTTGTTCTTCAACGAACTAGATGTCGAGTTAGCAGGGTTGGTATTTCAATGAGAAAAGTCGCCATGGGATGGGGGGAAAAAAAAGGGGGGGGCACAACATACCGGATTCCAAAAGGGTTCGAGAATGACAACACGCGTAGCCGCCGTGAGGTTCAGACCCAAACTACCACACTTGAGACTACACAACAGGATACGCGTCTCAGCTTCACCGCGCAGCCGTCGCAGACTCTCCTCACGCTCATCGTTCCTCATGCTACCGTCGTAGCGGACAAAGTTGAACCCTTCCTTGTCAAAGAAGGGCTCGACGAGGTCGAGCATGGAGGTGAACTGGGAGAAGACGATGAACTTGTGCTCGACGACCTCCTCCTTCAGGATCTTGATGAGCTCGCGGATCTTGGCAGATGCAAGGACTTGAGGTGCGTCGGGGTCGTTCGCGGGGTAGAAGATGCTGTTGTCTTCCTCGGACGAGAGCTCGGATTCGTCATCGTCGTCATCTTCATCCGAATCTGTGGCCGAGTCTGATACCTCAGAGTCAGAAGCCGCTGATGAATCAGCTGCCGTCGTAGTATCAGCAGCAGCAGCAGTCGCAGATGGCCCATCGTCCAGCGTCTGAGCCGCCATGCGCTTCGTAATCTCCATTATGGACAGTAACGAGTCCTCAGAGTCAGATCCATCGCCGGTCGACCGATACCCCTTCTCCTTCTTAGCTGCCTCATCATCCACAATAAAGCTGCTAAGATTGCTTTGCTCCTGGACTTTGCTCTCTTCGTCTTCTGAGTCGTCTGACCCTATCCAATCACCGCCACCGTCGGCGTTCTCGTCCTCCTCGCCTCCCGCCTTGCCGAGCTTGAGGGTGCCTCTTTGGTCTTCAGGTACCAACCAGGAGCCTTCAGCTTCTTCATCGTCGCTATCGATGAGAATGTTGCGGCTCCGGGAAGAGAGTGCTGCTTTCTTTGAAGAGTCTCTCACATCATCCTCGTCCTCATCCTCGTCTTCATCTTCATCCTCATCATCGCTGTCAATGATAATGTGGCGATTTCGAGATCCATGAGTTGTCTTCTTTGGTGAATCCTCAGCCTCCTCATCCTCATCCTCATCATCGCTGTCGACAACGGCATTGCGGTGACGAGGTCGTCGGGCCATCTTCTTCGGCGAATCTTCCACGTCATCCTCAACGAGCTGTCTTTCGACCACCTTTTCCTGAACACGATGCTTCGACTTCTTCTTTGCCTTGTCCTTCTTCTCCCCCTTATTCTTTGACTTTTCCTTCTTCTTCTCAGTACCCTCAATGTTGTTGAAATACGCCAGGTCATCGTGGCAATCAGTGCAGATATTTCTTCCCTGTGCATTATCCTCGTCACTCAGACCCCGTCCACAAATATTGCAGTCCTTGTCCCTTGACGCGATCCCCATGCCAGCGAACATATCAGCTATGGAGTCGATATCCACATCTTGTGACTTTTGGCTCGAATCGGTAGAGAGCGCATCCTTATCCTTTTCCAGCTTGCCTTCCAAGAGCTTCGGGTGGTTACACGCTTGTCGAAGTCGCAGCAGCAGTGTCAGGGCGTTGGCATAGTTGACCCTTCCGCGCATCATGGCCTCAATGCTGCGGTCGGCGCGGGCGGCCAGCCTGTCATAAAACTTGCGTTCTGTAGGCGAGAGGTCAGCCGAGATGGTGACAACCTTGCGCTCAGTGACTTTGAATCCTGTCGTCGCACCCTCTCCTTCGGCAGATGGTTTGCCACCAGGGTTGAGCGCACCAGCCTCCTTGAGGATGTCCTTGGTTCGCCGCTTCATGAAGCAACGGAGAAGACTGTGCAGTCTGCGGATGGCAATGTGGCCTTTGCCGTTCTTCAAGGGTAGATCGATATGTTCCTTCCACTCCTTGAGGTCATCGTAAGGTCGGATGCGAAGGAACTTGACCAGAGACTGCAGTTCGTCGAGGTTGTTCTGCATGGGCGTGCCGGACAAGCACCAACGATACTCAGACTCCAGAGCATAACACGCCTTGGTCGCCTTCGCATTGCGGTTCTTGATGGTGTGCGCTTCATCAAGAACGACGCGCCACCAATGTAGACCAAAGCAGCCAGCCTTGACACCATTCGCGGCGTCCGACGAGTGGCCATGCTCCGAGACCAGGATCTGGTAGGTCGTAACGACAACGTCGTACACCGCAAGGTCCTTGAACCGCTTCGTACGGTTTGGCCCGTGATGCACGCAGACTTTCAGGCCCTGGGAGCTTTCTACTTTATCCTTAATCTCGTGTTCCCACTGTCGAATCAGCGCCAAAGGTGCCACGACGAGCGTCGTCTTCTGAACCTTTTCGAAATGCTTCTTCCATCCAGTAGCATCCGGTTCGGGTTTCTGGTTGGTGAGGATCAGGGAAATGGTCTGTAGAGTCTTGCCGAGACCCATGTCGTCGGCGAGGATGCCACCCTTGGGAACCTTTCCTCTCTTGATGGGACCAAGTTCTCGACCACGCATCCACTCCACGCCCTCGACCTGGTGCGGCAGTAGCTTCACCTTGAGGCCATCAATAGTTCCATCTTTCGGATCCTGAGCTGTCTCTGTCTTCTTCTCGCTGACAGCTTTCTCCCCTTTGTTCTCGTCCTCATCCTCCTCATCCATGCCGCCCTCCAGGAGCGCCTTCAAATCTGCGCTCGCCTTTGTGGGATCTGTGTAAAAAACTTCTTCAGCATGGTGACGAGAGGGTCCGATGGGGACGTTGGGGGCGTTGGAGCTGAAAACCGGGAGTGGTGGCGCTTTTATGTCTTGATATGTCGGTCCCCGGGGTCCTGAAACCCTGGCGCTGCTGTTGCTTCCACGGCCGTCGAGGTGATGCTCTGGCCGGGTCCTTTGTCGTATGAAAGGGTCGGCTCTCTGCTTACAAGAGGATACCATCTTGGTAGGATGGCCGAATGTCGGTGTGCTTGTAGCGGCAGCATGGTTAAAGGGATCGCCTGCATCATCTCGCACGTTGCCCTTGAGCGAACTCATGCCACGGACGAGGGCAGTGATGTCGTCGTCGGGGGATTTCTCTCTTGAGAGGTTGCCACCATTGGCCTTTATGGGGTGCAAGGGCGCCTTAGGCGGTGCGCGTTCGTGAACCATGGTGCCAAGGCCTCGCAGCGCCTTGTGATCGTCAAGGCGTGTCTCGGTTGTATGTTTCTTGGGATTCGTCGCGGCAGTGTTGCTGGCGGCGTTATTGGAGAAGCTGGGCTTCTGTGTCGAAGAGAGGGTGGTTCGGGGTTTAAATGCAAAAGAAGCGCCGGGCTTTGCAGACGACTTCGAAGGAGCGTCGCTGCGAGAATTCATGAGCCAGCTCCGTTTCGTGAGTGGTGGTGAAGTTACGTGAAACCGTTGTGTACGTTGTACTTAATTTCAGGGTCTCTTTTGTGAGCGTTTGTTTCGTTCCCCTCGATGACATAATAAATTGCCCCGGCAACTGGGGCTTGGGCGTCAATATTGAGATGCGCGTAACCCCGCGTAAAGCACTGTGGCGTCTGAACAATGATACTGTGCATACTGTGTGGACGCATGGATTCGCGGAGTTGCCGCACAGTGACCTTCCATACACAGCACTAAGATACACAAGGAACCGACTGGTTAGGTATGCCCCCAAGGCACTACTCAGTTAAAGCGATCGCTTTTAGGATACTACTTGCTGAAAGATAGGTGTCGGCTATGGGAACTCTCTATTTAAACCACTCAAGTTTAACTCTCCCAACTCTCGCAGTTCCTGGGGATTTAGAGTGCCACTTTCGATTACCATGGCGGCGAAGGCACCAAGTGTATATGTACAATATCAGGATGCCGAGAAAGCGCTCTCCCTGACTTGCCGGGATATGGTGCCGGGTTTCTCAACTACCAGCTGACTACCAACTCAGAGAGACCAACCGGCACATAACCACCCATCCGAAGCACAGCACATCCGAGCAGTAGAAAAGTGACCGGGAAGATGAAATCAACGGTCTCGAAGCAGGCAATAAAGCATAGGAGAGGACATTTTAAAAGTCAGTGACAGGAATATTTAGTCTAGATAGGTAAAAAATTGCCTTCATCTTACTTCTCGTTGGCCAAACAGTTCGGGTGGTTTACTATTTTCTGCTCCATGCATTCAGTCAACAGCCCGGAGTTGATAGTCCGGGGAATACCGCCAATGAGAAAATCGCCAGCTAAACGTAGAATCCAGATCGAAACTTGAACCGACTTCTACTTTCTATGTCGATGGACAGTAAATCGCATCCCTTAGTGTTGACCAAAAGTCGCTCATATGGTTGTATGCCAAATATCAAGATCCTTAACTAGTTGTATAAGCCTTTGGAGTAAGTCGCCTGATGTGATATCACTAGATCCAAGACCAACCATAACATCACCATCACCAAAATGAATGGAACTCAAGAGTCTTAGATGATATGTACTTTTCTATTGCAGATTCGTCAAGCTTTGTTCATGCCTACATTACACACAATCTCATCCATTTGAACCCTTCTTCAAGACAACAACAAAGGCAGCCGAACGTTGCGGCCGCCATAAAATGACGCCGACCCAGATAATAAACGTTGCTTTAATTTGTCATAACCCTTTTTTTCCCACGCTCAAGCAGCAGCAGACACCAGTCTAGATCTGGGGACCAGCCTTGACGACATCCTCGGTGGCCTCGCTCTCGTACTTGGTGAAGTTCTCACGGAAGAGCTTGCCGAGCTTGAGGACCTCAGTCTGGAAGCTCTGCTCGCCGGCGGTCCAGGCCTTCTGGGGGTTGAGGAGGTCGGCGGGGACGCTGGGGCAGGTCTTGGGGACCTGGAGGTTGAAGACCTCGTAGTTCTCGTACTCGACCTTGGCGAGCTCGCCGGAGTGGATGGCGTCGAGGATAGCACGGGTGTACTTGAGGGGGCATCGCTTGCCGCCCTGGGCGAAACCGGCACCGACCCAGCCGGTGTTGAGGAGCCAGGCGTTGGCCTTGTGCTGCTCGATCTTGTCCGCAAGCATCTTGGCGTACTTCATGGGGTGCAGAGCAAGGAAGGGCTGAGCGAAGCAGCTGGAGAAGGTAGCCTGGGGCTCGGTGACGCCGTCCTCAGTACCGGCCATCTTGGAGGTGTAGCCGGAGATGAAGTGGAACATGGTCTGGGCGCTGTCGAGCTTGGAGATCGGGGGCAGAACACCGCGGGCATCGCAAGTGAGGAGGATGATGTTGGAGGGAGCGTTGGGGGACTTGCAAGGGATCTTGGCGTTGGAGATGTACTCGATGGGGTAGGCGCATCGGGTGTTCTCAGTGAGGGTAGCGTCATCGTAGTCGACCTCACGGGTGATGGGGTCGAAGACAACGTTCTCGAGGACGGAACCATATCGGATGGCGCCGAAAATATCGGGCTCCTTCTCGGCGGAGAGACCAATGCACTTGGCGTAGCAGCCACCCTCGATGTTGAAGACACCGTTGTCGGACCAGCAGTGCTCGTCGTCACCGATCAGGGCTCGGTTGGGGTCGGCGGAGAGGGTGGTCTTGCCAGTTCCGGAGAGACCGAAGAAGAGAGTGACGTCGCCGTTCTTGCCCTCGTTGGCGGAGGAGTGGAGGGTGAGGACGTTGTGCTTGATGGGCATCTCGTAGAAGAGAACGGTGAAGACACCCTTCTTCATCTCACCGGCGTACTCGGTACCGAGGATGACCATCTCCTTCTGCTCGAAGTTGATGGCAACGGAGGTGCCGGAGGTCATACCCTCAGTGTATCGGTTGGCGGGGAAGCTACCGGCGTTGTAGATGGTGTAGTCGGGGTGGAAGTGCTCGAGCTCCTCGCGAGAGGGTCGGATGAGCATGTTTCGCATGAAGAGAGCATGGTAGGCGCGGGCGCAGATAACACGGACACGGATACGGTACTTCTCGTCCCAGCCGGCGAAGCCATCGACGACGTAGATGCGGTTGCGGGTGTTGAGGTAGTCAACGGCACGCTCACGGTTGATCTTCCAGACCTGTAGTGATAATTTTGTCAGCCTTGCTATTCTTACAAGCACACATGTGAAATTGGAGGTTTGGTCGGGAATCCACTACCGGGACTTTCCCCGATGAGGGTCAAGTCTGGACGTGTTCGGGAAAAATCGTGGTTCGGGCGTGAACGGCCGGCGGCTCGGGGCTAGCGAGGTGAGGCTCGGAGGTGAGGCACTCTCCTTGTCGCAGACGCCCCGGTACCCGCACTGCCGGGTGGATGGGGAAAGTGAGAATTGCAAGCAGGAAGGGGAGGGAAGGTGAGCGCGTGTGTGTGGATTTGCTGCGGGGTCACGATTGCCGACCCCATGACGCCCGCCTCCCGACCAGGGGAGGGGAGGAGCGAAGCGGGGGCTGAACCGCCGAGCCACTGGGCCGTTTTGGGGTCTTGGGCAACAGCTAGAAAACGACCAGGCCCAGTCCCCTACCAACCAGCGGAAAGGCAATTGGGTAAGAGAATAAGCACCATGACGCCGACGCCACGGGTATCCTCGGGGCAATGGCACTTTGGCCACTGGAATGGAGGGGACTCGTCCGGACTTGTCTCGTTCGCTGCGTTCCGTCGCTTTTGAGGGCTCGTGACACAGATGCTGTGCCTGCAGTTGTGCAAGGGTGTCTCATAGTTCCGATCAATGGCTTACCTCAGGAGTCATGGGCTTGTTGACGGGGCCCCACCTGTAGAAAGAATGTTAGCCGCATGATCATCACCAAATTCGGATCGGCAAATGGAACTCGACTGCCGAACACACTCGGGAAATCACGTACCAGATGTCGTTCTCAGAAGAAGCCTCCTTGACAATTCGCTTGTCAAGAGGCGAACGTCCGGTCTTAGCCCCAGAGTAGGCAGTCAGGGCACCGCTGGAGGTGATGGCAGTACCAGTCTCGTAGACAAGCGCATCCTCGTAGAGAGCAGCAACAGAGGGGTTGGGGATCTGGAGAGCGAATTGGTCAGAGCCACGGGTCTCAATTGATGAGAATTCTTGTGCTTACAATGGCAACGCGGTCATAGTCGATGTGGGCCTTGTCGTGGAGCTCCTGCTCAAGCTCGGTGTGCTCCAAATGAGGACTGAATGTGGTGTTAGTCGGGGTGGTGATCATGGCGATGAACGGGACAGGATATAACTCACGTGACACCGGCGGGGTGCAGAGAGGTCTTGTTGACGTTGCTGGAAATCATTGCTGCGGTAGGAGTCAGATATGGGATATGTGACTGGCGTTTTTCCTGGAGAGGTAGTTGTTGGAGGGAGAAGAGTCGTCGAAACAAACTTGAGGGGAGAAGACGCCTTAAGATGGCTTGAAAGAATGAAGCAAAGAAGTGCATAGAGGACGAGACTCACTCTTGCGCAAATCGGTACCTGCTGCCTGAATCTGGGACCTTGGACCTTTGACGTTGGGATCTGTGTAGGGAGAAGAAGTTCTGACAACGGGGTCCTTCATGGTTATTAAACCTTCACGAGAAGCTCGAGATTTGACAGTGTACGCCCGGGGGTGTGTGCTTCGCGGTGTGCTTCTCCACAAGGTGGGTACGCAAGATAGTGCCCGCTCTCGAGGGTTGAAACCGAGGATGGAGAGTGACGGGGGATGGAGAGGCGACAGGCTCTGGGGCGGGCGGCGAGTGGCAGCGACAAGCGCGAGGTGGAGCCGGCGAGGCGTCGCAGGTGACGAGCACGAAATTATACCGGAAAGGATTTCTTGGTACACCTGGTACACCTGGGAGACCGGGTACTGCTGGTACGACCTGGGGGCCAGAGCTGGGGGGTTAGGAGGGTCACGGCGAGGTCAACGGGACGCCGGGAGGTGTGTGGTGAGCGGGGAAGCACAACGAGGCCGACGACGACGATGAGGAAGCGTCAGAGTTTACTCCCAACCTAGGAGTGTGAGAGAGAGCTGGGGGGCGTGTGGAAGCGATGATGGGAGGGGAGGGATGGGGGAAGATGCCGGGAGACCAGATGGCAGATTTTTGGAGGCGGCCAAGTCTCGAGCGACGGAGATGGGAGAAAGATGAGTGGTTGCGGAGATGATGCTGGGGGGTGGTGGTGATGGATTGCTAGGATGGATGCTTGCTGGATGATGCCGGACGGGACGGCGCTTTGCTTTCTTGACGTGTTTAACGTTGACGTGACGGCAAGGAAGACAGGTGGATGGAGGCTGCGTCTGTCGTTGAGTACGGACACCAAGACCGATGCAGTTTTGGGTGGTTTGTTTTGAAGCTGCTGATTGTCAGGTTTGTTGATGGTGGAAAAGAAGCTTGCGATGACGACAATGACGACTGAATTTCTCTAGGCCTTTTTATACACGAATCCAGAACATCCAATTCACTCAGTGGCTAGCTACAGTAGGTACTACTTTTTTTTTCCCCTCTACCATTGCAACCGAAACATCTCCCACTGTGAAGGACCTTTTCTTGATCTCGGGTTGGCCGTCTGGGCTGCTCTGGCGCTCATGGCTGACCAGTGGCTGGCCGATTCTGTCGACGTGCTTGGTTGAATTGGTTGACCCGGAAGCAAACTGTCGTCATGATCGCTGGCGGCCAGTGCGAACTAGACGGAGCCAGAACAGGACTTGGGCATAACCCGCGGCCGACCTATTCCGTAAACTGGCGACCCCATTATCTAATGGACCAAAGGCAGCCAGCACTCGACGTTCTCGACTACGGTCGCACTGCGACGGGACTCGCGATTCATTGGCCTCCGGGTGTCTAAGAATGGGTCCGGTCCCCCTTGCGGGCTTGGGAGTGTCCTTGCAGCCGTACCGTGCCGTAACGTGCCGATTCTGGACTTTGCGGCCCAGGCCGGCCTCTCCGTCCCCCGTTCTCCGTGGGCTCTGTCTGGGACAGGAATGGAGACGTACCTCCGAGAGGTGAAGGGCGACTTCCAGCCTCTCCTCGTTTCGGCGCACCACGGGGCCGCCGCAGATGGGTCCATGTCAAAGTTTGGGGTCAAAGAAAATCACAGGCAGGCAGCGGGCAGGCAGGAGCAGTGCCTACAGCTGGGAGGAGGGGCGTGAAGATTGACAAGAGAAACGGGGGAAGCGGGGGTGAGGATGCGCCTCGGGGGCGGACGGGGTGCGCCGCGCACCTTTGCTCGCCCTGCCGCCGGATTGAGGAACGGTTGCGGCGTTATGGGGGGGGTGTGAGTGGATTGCGCGGGTACATCAAGGGAACAAGAAGAAAAAAACGAGATTGATTATCCAGTTGACGCTGGTGATGCTTGCTTGCTTGATGCTGATGCTGATGCTGCTGATGATGGATGGATCCGGCACACACCCACGCGGGGCGAAGATGTGGAGGCCTACAAAAGAGTTTGACCGGGACAGAATAAATCTATTGGCTAAGACCGGGGTCGAGACGACCTAACGGGCAATCAAGGGACCCAACCAGGGGAGGACATCGTGAAGTACACCTTGAAAAATTGACCACGAGGAACAAAGGCGAAGACGACACGGCTTGGAATTACCGTGGTACCTTTTACGTACCGAGTTACTTTGGAAATACCCTAGACCGTGAGGCAACGTAAGAAAAAGACACCCCCTGCAAATAACCGGGAATAGAATAAAACAAATACGTAGTAAAAAAGAAAACCAAAATAAAAACATTTCATCACCTTGAGACAACAACGTGATTGTTAACAAACAGTGACTTCTGGGGGAGGGGGCAAGCCGAACCCGCCACAGTGACAAGTTCCATTGGAAGTGAAGAAGCTCGCCAAGGGGAACCGGCGCCGGCCTGGAAACGAAATGGGAACAAGTCGAAAATGGCAAGGAGAAGCTAGGGCTGAGATTGTGGAGGTGAAGGAAGGGTGGGAGAAGCCAAAAGCAAACCAAAACCTCCATAGTCCCATCAACCAACCGACCGCCTTACCGCACAGCGAAGCGCAGAGGAGATGCCGTTTCGTGCATTCACCTCCACGTCTTCCATGTCCATGCTGTCAAAAAAAGAAGCAGGGTCACCAGACAGGGCGCGAAGCCAGGTCAGAAGGGGAAGAAAAAAAAACAATACCCAAGACTGTGGAGCAAATACGGAGAGCGACGAGAAGGGGGGAGATTGATTCCCAATGTAAGAATGTCCACCGCCACGGGTCACCCCGCCGGCCGAGAACTGCTCAATGCAGACCGCAAGCACAGCCCCGGGCTGCATAGGTGGTGTTGACGATGCTGCCGCTGGCTGGAAGGGTCTCGCCGACCTTTCTTTTGCATCCGGAACAACAACAACGACCGACAACGACAACAAAACAGACAAAAAAGAAAAGAGAGATGCGGCCATGGATGGTGCCTCGATCGAGCTGGGCGGTAAAGGACTTTCCTTCTCCCATGCACACCTCACGCATGCTGCAATGGGCGAATGGAGCGAAGAAAAAAAGCCATTCCCGAGGTGTGAAGCAGCAACTTGTCACGGCTGACGTCTCCAGGGCGGTAAGGACGGCGGTTTCCCTCGTGGCTGTCCCCCCCCTACCATCCCCCTCCCCTCCCTTTTACCCCGCGATTTCCCATCGCCAATCCCATCCACACATCGCCCAGCCTCAAAAGCCGCGGGCGGCGGCGGCGGCGGCGAACAGACAAAGGGATGGAGGGGGGGCTTGTACATCTCATGTAGGTGTAAGTCATTGCCCGGGAACAAAACGGGATGAACCACCTGCACGATACACAAAGATACTTACCTTACCCAAGCTCCTGTTCAATCTTTTTTTTTTTTCGATTTTCTTGTGGTTGGCCTCTCCTGCATCCTGTCATATCATTCATTCCCCATGGTTTTTTTTTCTTTTTTTTCGCCTCCCTCTCCCCATTGCCATTGAACCTCTGATTGCATTTGTTGGCTGTAAAGAATTTTTTTCAACGTGCAGATGGTTCCCCGTATTACAAGCGGCAAACTATTATAATGAGAAAAAAAAAGGAAATAAAAAAAACACACACGGAGTACAGAAAAAAAAGATCGAGCCGGTTCGGCTGTTTGTGCAGAGGCGGTGCCTGAGACTAACACGGGGGGCCAAGTGGGAAAAAAAACCAACCACAAGACCTCTCTTGGGTGCTATTTCCGTCACCACATGGCACCTCACGAGACCACGCCTCGGTAATGACAACCGTGCGGTGGGCTCCGTACGCCTTCACCCTGATGCTTCTAGACTTTCACGGAGCTGCATCACTTGTTTTTTCTTCTCCTCTTCCTCTCCCTCTCTCCTGTCTATCCCCTCCGGCCCCGCTTTCCCCTGTCCCGTCCCTCGTCGACGAAACCTATAGCGTCCCCGTACCTGTCCCAGTTTTGCAATTCCGGCATCTCTTAGCTGGCGTGCCTGTTCCCCCGGGCGAAGGACATTCTCGCACATGACCAAACCACATGGTGATGATGAACCCGGTCAGCTTCGTCACGACTCGGTGAAGGAAAAAAAAAAAGCCAATGCCAATTGGGTAGCTGGGGGAGGTACCCGGGGCTGATGCATCGTGACTTGAATTTTCTGAGCTTCAAACTGAGACTTGTTTCTCACGATAGTGGGGACGACAAGCTTCTGCTCTTCTCAGACGCAAACCCAGGTCCCCTCGGACGCACCCCCCCCGGCGCGCGCTCCCCGCCGTTGTTGTTCGGTAATAATACCAACAAGCAGAGAAAACTCCTTCGTACATCCGAAGCACGTCTCCTCCCCCCAATCTTAACTCAGCCCGGTTCCCACCCCCGTGACGCCAAAAACAGGGTCACGATAATGCAAAAATGTTCCGTCGGTAGCCTTCCCCCGAACCTGGAGGTCTTCGCCTGCGTGACGTACAGTTTTTTCCCTTCCTCTTGCCCCTTGTTGGGCTGGGGTGCGAAAGAAAAGAACCAGGATGGAATGGCATTTTTTTTCTCCACCCCACTTTGTATCCCCACTACCCCACCGTAAAAAAAGCTGGAAGTCGCCATGCTGCACGTTCCTGCCCGCAGAACCAGAAACCGTTCCCTCGCATTCCAGAAACGGAGGCTCTGATTGGTCTTCTATCGCCATGCAGGCCCCCTGCCCGCTTCTCCACCCCGCTCACCTTCGTTCCCCGAAGGTCTATGGTTCCGACTTCCTCCGACCGACCCCTCCGTTCATTCACCGTTCCCCCGCGCCAAAGCCCTCCGTCTCGTGTACGGTGTTGGAGGCGGGATCTGGGGTGAACCAGTGGCTGCAAGCAAGCAGGCAAGCCAGACCCGAGAATCACACTCCCCCCAGACCACGCCCTCCTTTTCTGCTCGGTCTCTTCCCTCCTCCCCTGGACTTTGGGTTCCGTTGCGGGCGCTTGTCGTCGCCATCTCTCGGCTAACTTCCTGAGCTCCGTGCTCCGTCACCCGGATCCGTGTGCCTCCGTACACCTCCGGTACTCGATACGCACACACACACACACAACTCACTTCACCTCACCTTTGACCTTGGGAGGGAGCGCGGGTTGCATTATCACGCCCCCGTGCCGCATACAAGCGCCCTCACTTACATGGCCGTATCTTGGAGCGAGATTGCAATCTATTGGTCTCTTTGTCTATCGAAACGACGATCCCTTCCGTTCAACCTCTTGTTGTCCCAGCATCGCGTGGTCAAGGCTTGTCTGCGAAGTATACCCGTCTGCCCGTGAACCAACGCGGCGAACACCCTTGTTGCATACAAAATGCAAGTAGGTCGAAGAGAACAGAAAAGAGAGAAAGGCAGCCCCGTAGGTACCTATGTACGAAGTATGTATGTACGTACAAACAAAGTACATACGCGTACGTTCTGTACGAAACCGAAATCAGGAACCGTCGTTGGGTTGTTCATGCTGCTTCTCTGTCGTCGCCCATGGATATCCAATCAACCAACCAAATCAAACCAAACCAGACCAGACCAACCCCCCCGGTCGCTTCAAGTCCGTCAGTGACCGAAAATCAACCCGTCCATCTCCGGCCGCTCGGCAACCTTCCGTACCCAGCCCCTCTCTAGTTCGACTGCCGCGTGCCGCCCCGGCGGGGGAAGACGACAACGACAAAGGCCAGTCTCACCTTTCCCACACCTTCGTTTCCTCCTCAGAATTCTCCTGCACACCATTTTCTCTCTCCACCTTGTCCCAGGACATGTAGGTATGTACATACCTATTTTCCCACACCCCCAATGATCCCGATCCGCTGGGCCGCCGCCGCCGCCGCCGCACGGGCCCCCCGATTCTTCTTCCTCCAGCTTTTTTCTTCCTGTCACCGCTACCGCTTCCGTTCCCGGGTCTTCGGGAGATGACCTCTCTCTCTTGCGCATCGTCTGGACCGTTCTACCCAAGTTTTTCTCCCCAAACACGATCCCGGTTTATTCTCGTGCTTGATAACGTGTTGCCCGCTGGCCAGGGCATTGGCACTAACAATCAGTCCTCTTCCCGGTTTTCAGCGAGAAAAACCGTTCCAACTTTTTCATGTGCGCTCCGTTTCACCCCAAACACCCCAACCCCGGATGTGCAAAAACACCACACAGACAACCGTCTACGAAACCATACCCCCTGCTCAGTCAATTTCTCATGACAACAACATGGGGTTTCTAACTGCGGTTAGATTGGGCATGCAAGCGGGGGCCTGGGCCTAAGGTAAGGTACGTTGAGTTGTCAAATAGTCGCCATTCTTTTCGATTATCGTGACTACGCAAGTCACTTCGTACTTCGGGGCGGGCGTGTACATGCATTTTGCATGATTCACCGGTGACCACCTCTTGTCTCTCCTTGTCCAGGGTATCCGCCCGGGTTGCCTCCCGTCCTTATCGTCTGACGATAACAAGTCGGTTTGCGTTTTCGTCGACCTGGTCTCTTTTCTTTCTCCTCCTTGTCCCCATCAGATTCCTGCAATCTCACCGCTATCGTCAGCCTCAACTTACACCCGAGGTTGTGATTCTGTTGTTCGACATCTTTCCATCTTCTCGCCTCCCACCTCGCTCGCCTTTCTCCCTTTGCCGTCTCCTTGACCGTCTCCTCCCTCTTGTTCAACTCTCTTCACTCAGCTGTCTTCATTCTCCTCTTCACTTCACTCTTCACTTCACTCTTCACTTCACCGACATATTCCCCCCCTGACCGCTTGTAAAACGTCTTCATTCTCACTTGCAGCAAAAGGACCTTCCGTCCGTCCATCATACATCGTCTCTCTTTTATTGCGTGCATCTATTTATGTACCTCATACCCAGGGAATGCATGACATCCATCATATCGCCCACAGTCTCCTTCGGTCTTTCATGCCGTCTGTTGTCTGACGTCCCTCTGACCGACGTCGCAGATCTGGTCTCGGCGCCTATACAAACACGCTCTTGAAGCCTCTGTCTGCTTTTCTCTTCCTTATCCCGTTTCTGCCCAAACCGTGTTGGTTGTTGATGAACATCCTTTGCATTACCTGTTTCCTGGTCCATTGGCCTCCCCTTCCCATCTTTTGGTCATACATCTCGTCTTGCCGCAACTCGGAAGAAGGAATCATCATTCATCTAGGCGTCGCTAAAGATGAGCTTCGTGATCTTGCCAATGGCAATGGTTTGTCCCTGTACAATGGCCGTGTTAGTGATCCGAGATCCGAGATCTACGAGGTGAAAGGGGGTAGCTCCCCCCATCATCCCTCCCTCGCCCCCTTCACCTGCCCCACGCCACGTCCGGCAGGTCTCTGGCTCTACCCCAGAGAGCAGGGAACACGGGAGGGTACGGGAAGAAAGAGACGGGGTAAGGTATGGGAAACGGGGGTGTACGGGGGTGAGTAGAACGAACCTGGTCTCGTAGAGTGAACCGACCCATCTGGGGATAGTCCTCAAACCTCTCCACGCATACGGCGCCAGCTCCGCCAATCACTTGCATACGCGCAATGATACTGTCGCCCCTCTTGGCGTGCGTGGGCGGGTTCTTGCTTTTGCGGCCTGTTCCCTTTTGCAACCTGTGCATGAGAGACGCGAATGTGACCTCCTCGATCGCCGAGTGGACGTGCAGCACGCAGTTGAAGCCAGCTGTTAGAATGCTCTTGAGCTCCAGGATGCGGATCTGGGCCTCGAATTCAGCCACAGTATGCACCAGTCGCTTGGGCGAGCAGAGCACAAAACCGGGAAGGATGTCCTCCTCCTCGATGCCCTTGAGCCTTATCCGGACCTGGTCACCGCACTGCGCCACCTGCACCTCCTCTTCCTGCTCGCCGTAAACCGCGGCCGCCTCCACATTCTGCTTGTTGGGCATCATGATAAGGCCCATGTTCTTCTTCACAACACCAGCCTCAATCTTTCCTTCGACGATCGTGCCCATGTCACGGTACTTGCCGTTGACGGGCAACATGAAGGGGGCGTTGAGCTTGCGTTCCAAAGCCTGCATGCCGTCGAGGTACTCCAGCAGCGAAGGGCCCTCCCACCAGGGCGCGACATTCTTGGGGATGCGCTCCTTGATACCCATCATCTGCTGAGCGGCGATGGGCAGGAAGAAGACGTCCGTCTTCAGGTTGTAGCCAGTACCCTTCAAGAACTGGGACAGCTTGGTGGTGCACTCCTTGTATCGGTCCTGGGACCACTCAACGGTAGGGTCGTCCATCTTGTTGATGGCAACGATGAGCTTGTTGACACCCTGAGTCTTGGCAAGCATAGCATGCTCACGGGTCTGACCACCTCGTTCGAAACCAGTCTCGTACTCGCCCTTTCGAGCCGAGATGACGAGAATACCGACATCAGCCTGCGAGGCACCTCCGATCATGTTGGGGACATAGGTCTTGTGGCCAGGGGCGTCTAGGATACTGTAGCGACGCTTTTCCGTCTCGAAAAAGCCCCGGCCAACCTCGATGGTCTTTCCCTGTGTTCGCTCCTCCTTGTTCAGATCCATGACCCAAGACAGATACCAGGACTCGCGGCCCAGATCCTTTGCCTCCCTCTTGTACTTGTCCATGGTTCGCTCGTCGACCATGCCGGTAGAGTAGAGGATAGAACCACCTAGCGTCGACTTGCCGGCGTCGACGTGGCCAATGAAGATAATGTTGACGTGCTCCTTGCCGTAGATTTCCTTGAGCGTGTCCTCGTCGACATCGGCTGCCTGTTCCTTCTGGACAGCATCAACCTCGCGCACGACCTTCTTCTCGCCTGCCACAGGACTGGATCGACCTGAGGCGGGGCTAGGCGAAGTCTTTCCAGAAGTCTTGCCACTGGCAGCCTTGCCCGTCTTCTCGCCCGTCTTCTCAATCGCCTTGGTAGCGGCGGCTTTCTGCCCAGCCTCGGGCTTGTTGCTGGGCTCGGCCTTGGGAGGCTCCTCCTTCTTGACAACGACGGGGGTCCCAGCGCCGGAGATGGACAGAACCTTGGCCTTAGGCTTGGGAGCGGGCTCCTTCTTGGGCGCTTCGGGCTGGCTGGGGGCAGCAGGAGCATCGGCAGGTTGCTGAGTGCTCGAGGGGGCGGCCGGCTGGGCAGGGGCAGCAGACTGCTGAGGTGCTTGCTGTTGATGTCCGTACTGAGGGTAACCACCACCTATGTCATGGTCAGCATCGGTTGATCTAGGTGAAGAAGCATAATTTGGCGCATATATCAATCATACCATATCCTTGGTTGAAGCCGCCGCCACCATAACCCTGGTTGTATTGGTTGAAGCCCTGTTGAGCGCCATACTGAGGGTAATATCCTTGCTGATAGTATTGTTGCTGCTGGTATTGAGGCGCGTAACCTCCGTATCCTTGGCCGGGTTGGAATGTCTGGGCAGTAGGCTGGAAAGCGGCGACATTGGGTCGGAAGCCTCCTTGCGCGGAGGCGGGGTTCATGTTGAGTTGCTGCTGGGCCTGCTGGGCGAGGTTGTCATCCTGAGCAGCGGCATCGTCCTCCCAGGAGTTGGGGGTCGCCATGATGAAGCCGGTGAAGGGAGAAGGGCTTTTCGCGGGTGGGATTGAGAGTGAAAGAGAGTCTGCGATCGGTCGTTGCGGTCTGGACTGGGGGGAGGGGGGTCGCGGTCTTGGAGTAGCCGTGGGGTACGCAACCGTTCGATGTTGAGAGAAGGGGGGGGGGGGGGGGG
>JABFFI010000896.1:0-32602 GCA_013623725.1 Fusarium robinianum | reverse complement strand
CTGCCTCTCCCCCCTCGTCCTCGCCGCCCTGCGCGCCGACCCCCGCGCCGTGCCCCTCCGGGACCAGTCCCCCCATTTCTACGGCGTGGGCGTACGCATGCTCGACCTCTTCGATGAGCGGGAGGTTGCAGAGGTTCTGCGGAGGACGTTTGTCGTGCGTGCGGGCGAGGTTGGGTTGCATGCGAGGAAGGCTGATGAGGGCGTGGGTGGCCAGGGGGGTGAGTTCCTGAGGGGTTTGGAGGAGTGGGAGAGAAATTTATTTAGGAGGGGACATGAAGGGGTCAAGGGGGCGAAGGAGTGGACGGACAAGGTGAAGAAGATGTGAGGGATCGTGTGAATGGCAGGAGGGTGGGAGGCAAGGCGGTAAGGACTTGTGAGAGATACCCGTCACGACGACACAACTCGGAGTCTGGACAATCCGATCATGATAGAGATGAAGGGAGAATGTATGAACGAATCGCGTAACGTGTCCTCAATATCTCTCCGTCTCGAGAGCGTGAGTGACCTAGATAACATCGGCATAGGCAGACATCAACGAGACACATGTTTGACAAAATGTTTAGGGATTCAAACAGTGCATCTTTCAGCACGTCTATTGCTGGCTGGCCTTGGCTCCAAAGCCAGCCAAGAGGTCCCGTCCGTTGTAGGCAAAGGTACTCATCCATCCGCTCAGTGATGTTCCAACCAAACGACAAGCTCGGCTTTCCCCAGTGCCCTTCCGATCCGAAAAAAACTCTCTTCTATCCCTAAAGCGCTCTCATCTCATCTCTCGCTCTCCCCCAATCGCCGAAACATGGTCTAAATTGTCATGTTCAGCTGCCACCCAACGCCTGAAAAGAACCCAAACCACACGCCAACTCATCGTCACCAAGCCAGCGGTGACTGCCTCCCATGACTTTGTATCCAGAAACGCCTTGCAAGAAAGCCTCGACACTTCCCCGAGGCTGACGTCCCGTCATGTACAGAGAGAAAAAACGAAAAACAAAGCCTGACTCCTCTTTTCCTCTCTGAAGAATCTTTGATACCGTCCCAATCAAGTGTATCAGGGGACACGAACGAAGCACTTTCGATCGTGTTCAGAAAAAACGTATAGGCACCGCGCCACAACATGGGCCGGACCTGGTTGGCAATCCTCTTGTCGTCGGAAAGCCTAGTAAAACGTATCCACCAGCTGTCAACAGGACTCGCAAAATAAATACCCGACAAATATTGACGCCACGACAATCGAAAATAGGTAGAAAGAATCATGAGCAATAAAGACATAAACGACTTGTCGAAAAGATCATTAGATAAGAATGGGAAGGAAAAGGGACTCCAGAGGTGGGCGTGCCTATATCTAGGCTGCACCATTTCTGGGATGCTGTGTTGAACAATAGCGGGGAGCGTGATGAGTACCCCAAGGCTGGACAGACTAAAGACAGTCCTCATCCTTCCTTGGGGTTTGATGTAGTTCTTGGTTTTTTTTTTGGAGGGTTTTCTTTTTTTTGAAACGTTCTTCGTCATTTCAGTCCCCATCCTGTAGAGGCTGAATCATAAATATGGCGTTGGGGCCCATGTTAGAGCACACAAACTGGTGGAAAGTAGGTAAAAGAATGTCGCGCCGTCCAAGTTGTCGACGGCTTAGGCCCAGTTATCCGAGACCGCCAGCTGTGACATGTCCTGATATGTCGCAGCCGTGATGGTGTTGGAAGAGGACAAGTTAGAACTGTAGGCTGAGACGCTCTGGTCGGAAAAGGCGTAGTTGTCACCCATTCCATTGAGGGGAGTGTTGTCAGAGAAGGGTGAGTATCCAAACGCTCCTGACGCGGACGAGATAGGCGCTGTGATGGCCAAGTCTGTGTTGATGACGGGGAGTGCAGTCGGGTCAACAGCGCTTTCGACATTGAGGTCGTAAGCAGCTTCCATGTTGAATTGGCCCATGCTACTGCCGATGCCGGAGAACATCTCCATCGTGGCATTAAGGCCGGACCCCTCCATCCCATCCATCACGTCGGCATCTGTTTCCTCCTGCTCAGGGCTCAGCGAATCTTGTTCGACTTTGACCTTGATCTCAACGAACCAGGCCTTCAGCTCGGACATGGGAGGCCAGTCACCACCACCCTTTCCGCCGCGTTTCTCGTCCGCACCGCCCTTGCTTTTACCCCGAGGGGTCTTGGGCCTGAAATGTGTACGGCGGAGATGGGCGGCCGCGTTGTAGTATGCGCCATACTCCTTTTTAGCCTGGCACGCCTTGCATTTAGAGAGCGGGTTCACAGCCTTGACCTTGGACTCGATGCCCTCCTCGTGAGGATCTCGGCAGACAAACTTTCTGACAGTACCCTCGTGTTTGGCGTTGACGTGCCGTCGGAGCTCGTGGTCACCTCGGAATCCGTCTGGGTGTTCTTTGCATTGTAAGCAATGGACCTTGGGGTGCTTAGGCCGCTGATAACCCGTCTTGCTCATATGAACCTTGACATCTTTCTTGGCCGTTGTGCTGTCGTCATCTGTGCTGCTCAATTCCTCCTTCGGCCTGGGTGCTAGGTTGGTAATCTTTGTGTTGAGAAGCACTCGCTCGCGAGCTTGCTTAGCACGGAGTTCCAAGGCGGAGGCATTAGATCGCACGCTTGAGACACTGGTATTGGAAACAGACCGCTCCATTGTGGCAGACGCGGGAGACGAGAGTAGGCTACCAGTGGGTGCCGAGCCGGCGAACTGGTGGGCGGCCGTTGGAGAGAGGCTCGCGCCGAGGCCAATCAGGTCATGTTCAGGGAGGTGTTGTTTGCTGACGGCATAGAGGGCGTTGACGATGCCAGGGGACATTTCCGAGCCGTAATACTGAGACTGGGACGACCCTAGACGATCCATGTTGATGACGTAGTTGTCGATGGAGCTGCTCTGGCGGGTCAAGGGGCTCGGGGCCTCGGTAGCAGAGAGACCCGAGATCATTGACGGGCAAGCAGACGAAAGGGGATAGCTGCAGGGGACGCCAGAGAAGCTGGAAAACGACGAACCATTGGCCGGCAAGTTGCAGGCGAGGCTCGGGTACGAAGAGTCGATGGACTGGGAATCCTGGGAATACCGCTTCAGGAACTCACCCGGGTCAATGCCGATGCTCAAATCGTTCATGAGGGGCTGGTTCTCCTGAACGCTGGGCAGTCGCTCCAACGAGGCGGCCTGAAGCGACTGGTTGGCGGGCTCATCGTCCGAAGCGAAGAAGCGATCGATGGCAGGCGTGGTGAGAGGAGCGATGGGGTTGCCTGTCGGCACAAAGGGCATATGCGACTCTGATCGATTCGACACATGGCGGCTCATGGGCTGCGGCATGCCGGACTGCTGAGAGTATGCTCTCCTGGCGCGCTTGTGAGCCTCGAGGACAGCACGACGCTCCTGTGTGGGCGAGTTAGACATGAGGCACACTGAGACTTGAACAGGGACTCTTACAGCGAGGGCCGAATTGGTCTGCGTGGGAAAGCTGACGGAGGATTGGCTACGGCACAAGCCACTACTTTTTGAATTGGGGGGACCATTGTTGGACGGCTGAAATGCGCCATGGATAGCAGCGAAGTTATTCGCGGATGGATTTGATATTGAAGAGTCAGGCTTGAACTGACGCTGCACTAGCAGCTGCTGCTCAAGGCTCGCATTCTTTGCGTTGGCTGCTTGAAGCTGACGCTGAAGTTCCTCCACTGTTTTGGCGTCGTTGTGTAAATTCATGCTTGTTGGCGGATATCTTGGGCGTGTTGGAAAGACAAAGATGGCCGAGTCTGGAGATAGCGCTGATGGACTAGAGGGGATGGTGTAGCCTAGTGGGACTGAAGCTGGAGAGAGAGTTGGTGGCGCTGCGTGAAGGGGACAATCTTGTCTCTTGTTGAGGGTTGATGTCCAACGAGTTGATTGAGGCGGACTCGAGAGCGGTGACAGGATGAACACTTGAACGCAGCAGACGGAAGAGGAATGCGATGGAGTCGAGAGAGACGGCGAAGGAGAAAGACAAGCAGGCCTGCGAAGCCCGAAGCGGATGGGATGGGTGATTAATACGTGAACCGGGATGACGAGAAGAGGCGGCCCAGTAGTTCTAGTGAGGCTTCGCTATCCCCACCGAGTAGCAGGGGTGGCAGATGGGGGAGTGGGCCTGGGCGGCAGGTGCGGTGTGCGAACGATTCGCAACCTAGAGGGAATAAAGGGTGGGTGTGTGACGATGGTGCTTCGGGCGGTGCGTGCATGCGTGTGCGTGGCCGGATGGTGGTGGTGGTGGTGAGTGAGTGAGTGGTGTGTTGGTGAGTGGGAATGGGAAGAAGGAATGATGAGTTGGGAATATTTCAATAAAGGAAGGAGGGGGGGAGTAGGTTTTAACGGGGAAGGGGGGGTGGCTATGGTGATGGATTGTTGGAGCTGTGGTGTGATTGCGGGAGAAAGGGATATTATGTTCTAAATAGTAGTAGATTCTCTTCCCATGAAATGTGCTAATGATAAAAAAAAACGTGTTTTTAGTCCTTAGATGAATCTTCAATCCCTTGATGGTTGAAAAGAGGCAGCGAGATGGGAAGGAAAAGGACAGGGGCGTGGGAAGAAGCGAGCGAGCAACCTGGAAGAGGTTCCCGTGATGCTTCCCAGAGATGATAAGCCTGAGGCCACCCTCCTCGCCCACCTGGTGCCCCGTATCCAGCTCAGCACCTTGGACCCAAGGCCCGTCCCCACCTGCTAAAACGTCCACTAAAATGGTCATGGAATCCTCACTAAAAAAGGAGCCCGCCCACTATCTGTCTACCTACCCGTGCTAGCACCCCCGGCGCCGTCGGCTCAACGTTCTGATGATGACGAGCCACACCAGCTTGGACCCCGGAATGGATGGAACTACTCGTTGGCACCCTTCCCTTTCTCCCCAGACAGAAAGTGCCCGGAAAGACTGACAGACAGCCCGCTTTCGAGACTTCATTCAGAGTACGCCCGGCCAAGGAGTGGAGAGAAAATGACGCGAGTCTCAGCGATTGGATCTTTCAACCAAGGCCGGGCGGTGGGCTTGTCTTGCGCTTCCATGTCTCCTGCGTTCAATATTGCCCAAGGTGCACTGTGGCTTGTCACGGGCTAGCTGCGACCACTCTTTCGCCCCGATTCTGACACATTCCCAAGTTGAAGGTTCCCATCCACGAGGGCGGAAACGCTTGAAACGGGGCAGTGACTTGGGAGATTCGACAACACCTGGGCGCAACTCGACTCGGCTGTGCAGGACTCGTTGCTTGACTTGCGTACCATACTTTGCTGCCTGCCTACGTGCGGCTGTAGCTCCTCAAACACCTGCAGTTGCCGTATCAAACCTGATGTCGTGCGTGGCCGAGGCCATGTTTTGGGGTCTCAAAGAATGCCTCGCAACAGAGAGAGTCTGGAGGTGAGACGAGACAACGAGATGCCGATTTTTGACACCTCTCCTCTCATTCCAAAACGAGACCTAGCACGCGGGACCTACGTAATTAGTGTCAGGACAGTACGGAGTATCGTCATCCTCCATTTGCCAAGCAGTAGTTTGGCTAAGAATCCTGCAAAGAAAAGAAACGAAGCCCCCGTCTCGGTTCTCCCTCCAAGACAAACGAACCCAGAAGACAATAACTTGCATGACGGCACCCAATCCAGGGTGCAGTTGACATGTCGGAACCAAAAGCAAAAAAACGAGCTACGGCTGAACACACACTTGGAAAAAAAAGGTGTTGCGTGTTTCATTGACTGGTTGGATGCAATGCGTGGGTAGGGGATATCATCGTCAAGACCACCCTCCGTCCCCAAAAAGCACATCCCAGCGGGCACCCGGCGGGCACCAAGGGGGTTCCCGGTCGCCAACAGCGCACCGCGATGCCAAACTTGGCAATTCAGCATGTTCATCCACCATGGGGAATTTGAGGAGTCTTCTGTTTCGAGTCGTGACCCCGGGGAGACTGGCGAGAGTGTGCCCGAGAGAGATATGGAGACGAGAATCCTGCCCAGGTGCTCTCCGCGCTAAGAGTTGACCGGCTGCACGTTTTTCCCTCTTGCTGCTCAAGGTCCCGCTTCGATCTTGATAAGCCACGAATCATAGGTGAAGATGAGATGAGAGATGATGGTTTGAAGACTATTTTCAGCCCTGTAAGCTGTATGCGCCAGACGGGAGACTGGGGGACCTGGCCATGCGGTGGGATGTTGATCGCCATTTTCCCTGTCTATTACACGCATTCTACTCAACATAGAGCGGCGTAGTGTAGAAAGCGTTGCCCGTACTCCGTCGTGAGAGCACGAATAACATGATGAAATGGAGGCTTTTCTGTTCACCTGTGTGACCTTGATGGTGTCTGTGGCTCCAAGTTGTTGAGATGGAGGATCACCATTGACAACTATTCGTTCGTCAAGGTCGTGGCTAATGTCCCAACACATGGTTGGCAGCTGGTAGTAGGTGCTTGACTTACACACACCAGAGTCCCGTCCACACAACCAAGGGCGTTCCCGAGAATCTAAACGTGCCTTCCTGTCCACCTGGGTTCCATGGTTGCACCATCAAAGCCCAGAGTCGCCCGGTAGTAACCCTGTCCCCGGAGCCATCTCCGTTTTGGCACCCACCACCTTCTCCCAAAAAGAAAACGAGGCAATCACTGAGACGGGGCATCCAACGATTGGCTCTCGGCGTAGGCCAGGTTGGCAGCAGGATCCGCCCACTTTAGTGGCGATTGGCTCCCGCTGTCGCATAGAGTGAGGCGAACGGGCGCCACACTGGGTGACTCCCTCACCATTCACTTTCTCTCTCACCTTGACGAGTGGCTCCGGGTACCCTCACACCCACTGCATTTCCAAAAGGAGATGGTCAGGGGGGCCGGACGACAATGACGATCTCTCGGTCTTGAGCAGCAGGAACAGCGACAGATGAGAGAGAGTCCTACACTAGTCCTGACTCGATCATCGGGCAAAGCAGAGCACCAGAGCATCAACAACAAGCAAGTCTCAAAATTGTCTGGGCATTTGTGTCGACATCAAGTCCGTCGGAGCCCCGTGTCATGCAGCTTGCAGTTTGCAGTTTGCAGCTTGTCCGTTTTTTGACAGCGCCATCACTTAGGTTCGGCGTCTTGGCTCTGACATGTCAAAGGAGAAGGGACCACTTCGAGGTGCCCGAAAGATTACCTACCACTTCGTGGGTTTGTGAGGTCTCGATTCCGTCGGGCGGAGGCAGCGGCGGTGCTTTTCATACTGACATGCCCATACTACTTATCCGGAAGTCGACTCCCTGGCCCCCAACAATCCATCCATCTGCGTGCGTCTCATGTGCCCGCACTTGAGCCCAACTGCCGGCACAACGAAGACGCCCGCTAGGAGAGACCTCGAAGACGATCCATTTCAGCCTGCTTCCAGCGGCGGCAACCGTCTGCGCCCCTTTGGGGCTTGCTGCTTTGCCAGCAACCCCCCCCAACACGAAGTTCCACTTCCCACTTCTCGCTTCTCATTGCCCCGTTGCCTTGTTTCCTTGCCGTTGATCATGCAGGCTTAACATCCCCCTCAGACCCGTTTCAACTCGACAACTCGCAGATCGGTGAGCCATCTGGCCCACCTTCTCACAGGTTCTAGTCATGTACTCCTGGGCCTTTTATTGCCTTTTTGCATCACGCGCTGCAAGTGTTGGCAACCTGCGCTGTTGCGCTGTCCACGCGTGTAGGCGCCGTTAGGTAGCTCTGTATAACGATTCTTCGTGTGTCCATCCGCGGCTACTACTTAACACATGCGTCAGAGATGCGCCTACTAGGTCAGGTTGGTAGGTAGTTGCACATAATTCTCGGACCCTGTCGCGAATATGTTTGGGATTTGGGCGGCTACTTTGACTCAACACATCGGGTGTCACTTGATGGCATGTAGTTCCTTGTCTGATAACCCCCTCTCGTTAGTTGTTAGCATTCCTGCCTCGCCTTGATCTCGAGGCATATCTACCGATCTCTAGTCCTTGTTCAAATTCCAAAATTTCAGGTTTTCAAGTAGTACGAAAGACGACCCTTTGTGATAATGAAGCCTGTTGAATCAGATGCGTCACATGGCCTCGCTCACTTTTGCCCATCTCTGTACAACAAAAAACTGCAGAACGGTTTTTCGAGACTAGAAACCCCGTTTATGCAAACACTGGCCTCAGGGGTTGAACACGCGCAGACAGGTGTTCATACTGTCTTTATAACGCCGTAGACATGAAGCATGGCGAACTAGTTGACAAGACGAACTAGGCAACATGACTAACTACAAGTCCACTCCTGAGAGCTATTGTTGTCTCTTGTCCGCGGATAAAAAACGGAAGCCAAGCGGGACATCACTATCGCCGCCAGGATTCCCTTGGACGAAATCTCAGCATCGTGCCATCGTGGCCTCCTAGCGTGCTCCCCTATTAGTGAAGTTTGGAGGAAACATCGCGAGACGCCTCCACTACATAGGTCAGCAGAACTTGGAGGAGCATCACCAGTGGGCTAGCGGAGCGGCGATGAGATCGAATCAGAATCGTAGTCCTCTGGATCTCTTCAACTTTCCAGGATCCACCCTGTTGAAGAGCCGGGGATGATCAAAAGTTCTTCATACTCGAGAACGGCTAAATTGGCCACTCGACACGTGTATTGTCCCTGGGTGCAAATCTCCTGGCATCCGGGTCTCCTCCGATTTGTTTGGAGGTTGACGAGGGTATTCCCAGGAACCCGATGCGTGAGTGACATATCTGACGGCGGCAAGTTGATTGCGACGTAACAGGTGTCAGCCTTTGGTTACATAGTCTTGGATTAAGGTTCAAAAGACATGAAACAGGGACAGGATCGTGTTGGCTCTTCCTCAATGGTCCTAACATGTTGATGAAGCGTAGCCACGAAATGACCTATGAGGCAATAGTCAGTTGTGTCTCGTCCCCTGCTTGTCCCCTTCTTGTCCCCTTTCATTTTCCCTGGGTAGATCAGATTATTATTAGCTACTCATCTCGTTGTCGACGGCTTTACCGAGATGCGGCCCCTCTTTCGCTTCCTAAACGCCGTCCTCAACCACCGGAGACCCATAAATGACCGGCGTCAAGCTCGGGCATGGTGGTGATCCTTGCCCCGGATACCATGTGACCTCCCACGGGGTATTCCAACGTTCCGATCGGCAAAACGTCGGCGCAATCTCACCCCCCCAGGCCGCCACGCGATGACACCCTGACTAAGTTCAACTCCACCCCAGCTCTGGCTTGCGTCCATCATGACACCTCTCACCCGAACGCGAAACTGACAACAGTGCTCGCCCGGCCACCGGTTGACCTTCTCGGCGATTTATTCTAGGCCTATGTGAGGTATCCATAGTGCATTACGGCACAATGCGCCGTTCACCTTTGATTCTGCTGGCCGGGCTCCAGCTTTGCCGAGCTCGCTCTCCCGGCTTCAGCATTCACGAGGACTTGCTCACGTTTCCGCAGGTAAGCACCGCCAGACGTTCTCCCTAGTGTACGGGATGCCAAGGTGGCGCATAGGGTACTGGTATTGATATTCATGCTTCATAGTTTGAGGTCGTCTTCGCCGATGAATACATTTCCGAAAAGGATGCCCTCGCCCTTCTGGAGCGGCATGACCAGCACCCCACCTACTCAGCCGAATTTGCGCAGTCGACCCTCGAACAGGTCCGCGAGGCCGACGATCAAGATGAAGACGATGTCAATGGACGGGGGGCTACCCCGTCGTACACGTACGAGGTCATGAAAATGACACCCAACCAATACCTCTGCTCTATCCCAGTCCTACAGCCCCCGGCTCCCGAGAATAAGACGGCGAACGAGCTGGCAATGGCTGAGGAAGCTCGGGAACTAAGCCGTGCAACGGCGAGTGGATGGGAACTCGTCACACAACTCGAGAACTCATGCCTCTACTTCATGTATGGATGGTGGACCTACAGCTTCTGCAACAACCACGAGATCGTTCAGTTCCACGCCCTCCCCTCCATGCCCAATGGCCAACCCCCCAAGCGTGACCCTCAGACTGCCGCGTATGTCCTAGGCCAGACTCCTACGCTTCCCCCAGCTGCGGCATACCAGGCCAAGAAAAAGGGCGAGCAGGCACCATCTCCTGCTGAGTTGCAAGTTAATGGCGATCAACGGTATCTGGTCCAGCGCTTGGAGGGAGGGACGATTTGTGACTTAACGGGGAGGGACCGAACCATTGAGGTCCAATATCACTGTGCACCGGGACTCAAAAACGACAGAATTGCGTGGATTAAGGAGGTTACCATCTGTGCATATCTCATGGTCATTCACACCCCACGCCTGTGCAATGATGTGGCCTTTTTGCCCCCCGAGGAGACGAGAGCGAACGCTATACGGTGCCAGCTCATTGTCAATGAAGATGCTACTCCTCCGCTGCTCGAGGAAAAGGCTCCCTCGGAGGAGCCCGATGCCGATGCCGAAGGCCAACCTGAACAGGAGACGGCGGCCGCGGACAACACGGCACTGGAGAAGGAACGACTCAACGTCGGTGGCGTTATTGTCGGTGCCCGTCGCGTTCTCTCCGGCGCCGACGAAGCCGGCAAACCTCCTGCCAAGCTCCACCCGCCGCGTAGCTACTTCGCCAACACCGACGTGGACACGGAGCGGTTCATAGAAGTCGTCGCCCAGGGCGCCGCGCGGGAGAACGGCGGTGCAGTGAAAGTGCTTACTAAGGAGGAACTGGAACTGCTGGGGCTGCAAGCGAAGGTCGTCCAGGAGATGAGCGCTCAGATGCAGGAGTTGGCAGCTGAGCACGGGTGGAAGCTGGAGCTGGTGGAACTTCCAGGAGGCGATCGTGAGTTGAGGGGTTACATCGACGCCGACGAGGATGAGGTGCCCAAGGAAAAGGGGGCGGATGAGGGCCAGGAGCCGGTGAAGGAGAAGGGAGAGAAGGTTGATGGAAAGGTTGACCAGAAGATTGAGGAGAGACCTGAGGGGAAGGCCGAGGATAAGAACGAGAAAAAGGAAGAAGAGCATGTCCAAGGTAGCGAGGAGAAGTTTTTCGGGAAGAAAGAGGAGCTATAGTGCCTGGCGGATATAGAGCGATCAACTGGCGTTACAGCGATACTGGCATTAGTCTTTGGAATGAATACATGTGTGATTCAAGCGAGTGTTTCGCGGTGGACGTCTGGTATCTAGTTCCTTAAATATAGAATGGCGCGATGAGTCTCGTCAAGGCGACTTTTCCTCATGTCATGTTGCTGATGGCAAATATAATGGTTTCTCTCACGAGAATCTTGATCCAACGTTGTCGACTCAGGGGTAGCAGGGTCAACGTCTCGAAAACGATGAATCTCAACCTGTCACAGATTTCGGTCCCGCCCTTGCTCGTCCAATGCGCGAAGTATGTCTCTATTGATCTTGGGAGTCGTCCTGGCTGATATTGACGTTTCCCTTCATGCCGGTCATTGCCCACGTCTTCCATGAGCATGGAGCGTCTCGACTTGTGGAAGGAGTTTCTTGTCAAGTCCTCCCCATAAAATATATGGATGGGTTAATACTATGCTAGGCCCGTATTGTCTGAGAACAGCCCAACTGGGACGCTTAGGTAGGTACATCTTGATGGAGTCACGAAGGCAAGGAAATGACGATCGAGGCCATTTCCGGTACTACGAGTTGAGTAGGCAAGACCAGCGAACAGAAGATTTGGAGGTTCTATTTGATAGATAATCAGATGTAGGTGCTAGATGGGCATGGCCTTTGGGAGGCTGGATAGCACTCGTCCTATCTAATTTCGGAAAGTGACGTCCAATGCCTTGGAGCCTACCTAGATCATATTCAACAATCAGGCAGTACCGCCTGTAATGAAGCCAGGAGAAGATTCTGACTGCTTAGACATTGCCTAGAGGAATGACATGGCAGAGTCTGGGTGTTGAATCTCAGCCTCTGGGAGTTCTGAACATGAAGTGTCGTTGTGGATGGCTCCCATTCACAACCATCTCAGGAATGGTCTTCGATGGGAGGCTGTCTTTCCATAAGACTGTGCAGCCGCATCGAGCAAGAAGAGCCTACAGAGGAGATAATTGCTAGGGACACCGAAATTCCTCTGAATATACTATGCAGATGCTTATACTGGTTGCAGACACTTAATTCTAGTTTGGCCGAAAACGACGTTTTGCTCCCGCGCCAGAGTGTAAACCAACCACCCACCCGGCTTCCCAGATAGTCAACGGACATGATCATTCTCAACGGAGCAGGGAGGCCGAACGACATTCAGTCAGTGTCGTCATCAGCAGTGGTACATACTGACTGACTGACCGCCCCTCCAAATATCTCCAGAGAGGGGCTGATGCCCGATCTCTTCTGTTGGGTCGCCCGCCAAGCTTGCTTGCACACCTGCAGGGCGTCGATCAGTCCGTTTGACAGACGAGTATCTGCCAGTAAGAATCGGAGGAACGGGGGTGGTTGGTTCACTTCACTCTTGTTTGCTTGCGTCTGGTGCCAACCGTGCACCCACCCGGCGGCGGACCCGGGGGCTTGCAACTAGCCCTCAACTAGGTATGTAGTAGCCCATATGGCGGTGGCCAAGGTAGGTTTTCGGTAGAGTTGTCAGCGCGTTGTTCGCCACCAAATTCTGCTTGTGCTCTCGTGTCCAAGGCTTGTCAAACCAGCCCGAATCTAGGTCAGATCTAGCCGTCAACGTGGATGCAATAGTAATGCCAACAACTTATCCAGGGTCAGGGGTCATCGTCGTTGTTGCGGCGGGATACTCCGACTACGGGACCCTTCGGAAACATCAATGTTCAGCTCTTCCAAGGTCAAGGTCAATAGTTCCGTCCGGAATGGCTAGACTCTTGATACCTACTTGGCCTTGCGCCGCGACTGTGCCGCACTTGGAGGCGACTATGGACGTCGCTGATCGTAGGGTACTTGGTATGTGGGAACTGACCGCCTCCAAGTGTTTGCGTTCAGGTTGCATGATATATGCTGTAGTACGGCCCAAAGAGGCGGTATGCAAAACCCCAGCCGCAGATGGATGCGATTATAGATCCACTTGGCGGCAGCTGCAAAGACATCGCCGGGAGCACGGAGAGAAAAAAAAAAAAACATCGAGATGTGAAGTTTGATGGGGATTGAGGAGGAACGAACCCACATGTATTGAGCAGGTAGAGGTGGTAGTTGTGTGTGTGTGTGTGTCCATAATCGGTTGGGGAAACGCATGGCGGTGTTGGTTGAGAATCAAGATACATTCATTCATCCTAGACTCACGTGAGAATAAGCTGTCGTCACCAGGAAACACGGCTCCCGACTCCCGACGGGAAGGGCTGAGACGCCAAAGAGACGCCAGAGACGCCAGAGGGGGGATGGCCGAAGGAAGGATGGTCGCGTCTTGACTTGACCCTTTCCGTCGACCATCGTGAGCGGGCTTGGGTCGAAAACTAGGCCTGGGCCCGGGGCCCTAATGAAGACTAACTACTGTGCGGACCGCGGCGGAGAGGGAGGGGACAAGGGGCCGGCCGGACTGGTTTCATCCGCCCTGGCGGAGCACAGCCTTGAAGTTCAGCCGGGGGCTTGATACCTACTTTTCTCTGTTTGTACGGAGTATACGGAGTACGGAGTAGGTACGAGGTATGATTCAATCGACGACAGACGGAGTGCTGTCAGTATGGGCTGCCATTGGAAGGCCAGAACAGGCATTGTAGTCGTCAATGGCTCGGATTCAGACCATCGTCCTTGAAAGTGGCAGTGCTTCCTAGCTTGTGGCTATCCTAGAGATGTTTCAGTATGGGTTGCTGGTGACAACGATGTGAATATCATGGATGTGAAACGCGGGCGGTCGCGAGAATCCCAATGGCGAAAGAGACTACAGAGTGTGGAATAGGTATGGCATTCAATGACCAAGAACCAACGCAGATCCTCTAGTCCCTCTTCCCCCCTTTCTTCTCTCTCTCTCTCTCTCCTCGCCTCCCTCGCACGAGAGCGCCACTCGACAGCCCGTCGTCAGAGGAAAGACTATTAAAAAAGCAAAATGACCCTGTTGTCGGGCGCATTACAGAAGCAAAAAAACTCAGACGAGGTGCACAAAGAGCGAGCTCCGTCTCCGGCTGATCAAGACCTGTGGACTATTTTGGTGTGACGACATGGGGGGAGGAGAAGGTTCCCTGCCATGTTCGGAGGAAGCCCCCGCCGGCCGGGAGCCGGGGGGCCATGCTCCCCAGGAAGACGGGAGCGTGTGTGATTGGTATTGGTGTGGGAGGTGAGAGTGATGAGGGTGATTGAGGGAGAGGTAGCGGGTGTTAGGGGGGGTCGAAAGGGTAGCGCGTAAAGTGGTTAGTTTGTCGTGTCTCGTGTGATAAGGGAGGGGACAGACTGTGAGCAGTGGACTGGACCAGACTCGATGCGTCATGACCTTTGATGAGAGAAGAAAAAAGAGGGCTGGAAGTTAATAGCCAATCTTTACTTGTTGCGGCTCACAATAATAGCTTCTCACCATAGAAACGAGAAACGAGAATCATCAACAAACAAGCACAGGCCAGAAGCCGGCTCGAGATTGAAGCATGTGTGTGTGCTCCCCCCCCCCTCGGGCCGTGATCTTGATTCCTGTCTTCTCGGCACTGCATATTGACAAAACTTGATACCTATTGGTAAGTACCTCGATATGCTGGCCCCCCGTCATCACTGTCGAATCCAGAACCAACCAGCAGTGCAACTCCCGAGACCTTTGGAGGACGGACACTAACGGAAACAACCTCACCCACTAATCTCTCCGTGCCTGGGCCAAACACTGCTGCAGGCGCTAATGCGGCGTGCCCAGAAGTAGCTTCAAGCCCCCCCTGGAGCGTTAGGTTAGTTATGCCAGGGGATCGGTGGAATTGGAATGGATTGGATGGCGCTGGCGCCTTGGTTTTGGCAGAAGGAAGTATTGAGATGCGGGAAGCCAACGACTACCACGAGGCGAACTTTTGGATACTCTCCCTTGCCTTTGTCACTGCTGGGCTTCATCCATTTCCCTCTCTCTTCTCTGCCTCTCCCTAAAACTCAAGCAAGCTACCATCTGAGAGACGCGTTTCTATTTGTTACTCTGTGCCTAGTTACTCACTTCTCGCCTCCATCGCCTTGGGTACCCTGCCTCACTTTTCCCTCCATACTTACCTACCACCTACCCCTACTTCTTTTTTTATGTACCTACTTCAAAGGTACCTCCTTGCACTGCGCGCGACTCAAACACCCTTTCTTTTTTTTTCTTTTCTTTCCCCACCGCCGGCCGCTCCCACGTTTCCACACACACAACTTTCAACATCCCGTCCATCGCTCACCACCCTCACCCTCACCCTCGACTCCTCCCTCCCACCTTTTGTCATCGCCAAAACAGAAAGAGAAAAGGGAGAAAGAGACGTCCAGGCGAATCCAACTTGCAATCGCCTAGACGCATACACCTCACGCTTCATCACAACAGCCCGTCCCATCATCTGGCGCGCTTCTCCTGCTGCTGCTGCAGCCGCTCGTTCGCATCAACCCCCAGCTCGCAGCTATCACGCACCACTGCCCCCCATCTCATTGGGTGTCATCCTTGTCGGTGGCTGCTCAGAACCATAGCTGAGACACGCAAAATCGATCTCACCCCGCGGAAATTGTTGCCGCCTTTAACGGCGACCGTTGCGCCCGCCCCTGCACAAGAAACCGTCTCCTAAACCGCCATCCCGCTCCTCTCTCGAGTACGGAGCACACCATTCGCATTCAGAACGCGGTCGAACACACGAAACATCTATTACTCAATAACCCTACTCAATACTGCTCGCTTCTTGTCACCGTCACACCTGACATACCCGCGTTTCTTTGTACCATTACGCGATGAAGTGAGGGACGCAGCATCCCTCCCGCGCCATCGCGATCTTGCCGTCAGAACACGCGACGACAATCGACATGGTGTAAAGTCACACCAAACCGCGTACCTAGACATCCACTTGAAAGATATTCCGTCCGTCTACCGGCCTCGACAGAAACACTCCCCTGGCGGCCATTACAACAGCCGGCCTGTTTTCCAATCTTCAGCATACTCGCCGTCATCATCTACAGGCGAGCCTGCTTGCGATACCAAAGCATCATTGAAATCACCCAGCGACTCCTTCGACTATCCAAATCTTTTTAATCCTACTAGAACTTTCTCTTAATACTATTCAGAATGGAGCGACCTCCTTCACGACCTTCTTACCCCCGAACCGCTTCGCGATCCTCAACAAGCACGACCAACACCCGAGTAACCACCCATAGTGCTAACAGCTCCTCCTCCCACGTCCCCCCTTCTCCGCAGCCATCCATCTCTCATCCTTCTCACCGATATCACCATGTGTCCTGCTCACGACCATCCAGCGCGACCCCGCGGACCTCACGCATGACACCGCGTCCGTCCAGAGAAGGGGGTGGCGAGTTGACACTCCAACCTGCGGTATCGTCCTTTCTCCAAGAGCGGCTCCAAAAGGAGCGACAGGCAGGGAATGAGAAAGCAGCATTGTCCCGAAGCGGCAGCGATCTCAATGCCTCTGTCGAATCAAGCCGAGTCAGCCTCGGCTCTCCTGTTGCTAAGTGTGTGGAGTCTGATGTGCGCCGACCACAATCGGCTGCTGGAAGTGAGGGAACGAAGAAGAAGGGGCTAGGCGTGAAGGATATGGAGCAGGTAAGGGCATACCTATTCCCCGTCATGGGGGCCGAACTGACGGTGTTCAGGTGATCTCGAATCTTCACAAGCAGAACTTCGACCTAAAGCTAGAGTTGTATCACCGCCGCGAACGACAGACAGCGCTGGAGGAACAGGTTGAGACACTGGAGGCAGACAAGGCACGAGCAGATGAGATGAATGACCAGTTGACTCAAGAGCTAGAGAAGCGCGACAAGGCAGTTGAAGAGGCAGTTGCCATGATTGTCATGCTCGAAGCTAAGCTCGATCAGTTCGCCGAGGAGCGCAGGATGGTCCAGCAAATCGAGGCGGACGGGCACTACAATTCGCACATCTTCAACTCGCCATATGAGCACCCGGCTCCGCAGGCTAGGGCTCCGAATGTCTCCAGGCTGGAGGATGATGCCAAGGTCATCACCCGTATGCCGAGCTTCATATCCGAGCGCAGCGAGAACACAGAGAACCTCCGGAATGTATATCTCGGAGTTAGAGGCAGCGTGCTAAGTCTTCCGCAAGTCCCTGAAGGCGCTGGGGATCCTGACCATGGCCCGGTCAATGGTCTGGGGAGCCCGAGTCTCAGCATTTTGAGCGAAAGCTCTTTTATCAGCGTTTACGGAGAGAAGGGCCCAGCAGCGAACGATCTCCGAGACGTTGATGAGCCTCTCTCTCTCGACGGCGCCGACAGCCTCCCGGCGAAGGCCAGTGTCATAACGAGACCCAAGACTTCCCTCGCAAACGCTCCGGCCCCAGCAAAAAGGACCAACAGATCGAACTCGCTTTCAAACACGAAACGCAATCAGTTCCAATCCATCACGAATGTCATCGATCATAGTTCGCCGCCTCAGCAGGTTGAGCGTCTTGACCGGGGCTATCAACTGAAGAGGCAGCCGGAGGAGCGCCCACAAAGTCGAGATCAGAACGCCTCAAATATGTTCGCGGGCCGGGCACCCAAGTCACCAAATCATCGACGGACAAGGGAAGAGAAGCGGGAGTCACTCCGGAGAGTCCTGACCGATGCGCCCGGCGGTGTTCGTCTGCATGATCACGCTCTCCCCCCGACCCCTGACACCATCTCGACATCTACACTGCGCCGATTCCAAAACTCCAACGACACGCTTTCGAACCAGCCGGCATTGAGGCGAAGCCACAGCGCCTTGTCGGATGCCTCTGACCTGGACGAGAAACTACCTGGGGAATTCTCCGGTGCTCTTCTGGAGGAACCTTCGCAGCCAATGAAGGCATCTGCCAGGATCATCGAGCTCAACAATAGTGCTTACCTTGAAAACCGTGGTCGATCAATCCAGCGTCCTCGATCCGCGGATGAAACCACCGTCTCTCATAGAAGAGGAAACGACTGGGACAGCGACTTGGACGACTCCGACATGGAGTCTCTCGAATCAAGCCTTGACATCTGGATGCGCGAAAGTGCAAAGCCCAACCGGAACCGAGGTCGCGTTTCCCCCGACCTCTTTGGCTTCCCACCTACAAAGGCCAGAGGTGGATGGGCGATGGACGCTATGCTTGGCTCGGGGAACAACTACCCCGGGGGCGTGAGCACCAGCGTCGATGAACAACGAGTCCTTGACTTGTACCCTATTCAGCAAGAGCTCTTTTCGTCCTCGCTGCCTCCCCCTCCCCCTCATAGGCGATCAAGCCTACATGCCCAGACTGCGGCTAGTCCCGGACGTCCAGTTCTGAGCCGACCCTCCACAAAGAATGGCAAGATTGGAAAGCCAGGCCGCCGGAATCGACAAAGAAGAAATAGTGATGACATTCAGATGAGGGCCGAGATGCAAACCCCTGTTCAGCCGCCGCAACCGCCGCCGCCGACTGCTGAGCAGAAGAAGAACCACTACCCGCCAATCGTGGGGCAACAAGCCGTCCGCAACGGCCTCACCAAGCTGTTCCGTCGTTCTTTGGGTGGAGGATCGTCTAGCAATGTGCCACCCCCAACACCAACAACCGCCACGCCAACGGAGCCTGTTGCTGCAGAGCCGCCCCTCTCTGAGCCCCTCAAGACTCATGGCTCAATGGGGGTCCCTTCATGGATGAGTCGGGCAGCCATAGAGGACGATGATCGCGAAAGCGCAACGCCCCCGCCCATCATGCGGAACCCTCGCCAAGGAAGACACGTCTCTGTCGACATGGAAATGGTAGATGATGCCTGCTTGGGCATAGACTCTGCAACACCGAGTACCCCTACAACGTCCGCACCCGCTGCTGAACCTGACACCCCAGAGCATCAGCTCAGCAGCCCGAGAGTCGCGTCAGCATCCGGTATTAGAAGGAAGTGGCTCCCGGGGTTCGGGAGAGCAGCAGGCCTCCGCAACAAGGCGGCATAGTAGAACTGGGTTGGTGAAGGATTGGCATCCGTACTGAAACACATGAGTACTCAAAACCTAGATTGTAACAACACAGCGCAACCGAATGCCAGCATGAAAGATTGCAAAGGCAAGGCGTGACCAAGATTCGGATTGTATTATACCCAGGGAGGGCAAGTTCATTTTGTCTGGCGTCGTGCATAAGGCCTAGTTGGGCAGAGAAACGGCGGCTCTGGAGAGAGGTTGGCGAGAAAGCGAGGATGAGGATACTGCTGTCTCGAGGCGATGACAGTGAGTTTAGCATAGATTGAAAGAGGATTCAATGTACAATGATATTGGCAGCCCTTCAATCACAACTTGTTACCAAAAGGCGAGAGGACTTGGTCACAGAACAATCAGGTCAAGTCAAGAAGACATAGTTGTCTTTGAGTTCCTTTATTCAACTTGCTAATCTGTACAGTATATTCCATTTTGCAATCCACACCATTTCCAACCAACACAGATGTGCCTCCCATATGTCCGAGGCGAAATCTCACATCTGTCCGAGAAGTTGTATATCCGAGAAGATGTATCTCAACGATCTGTCGAGGAAAGAAGGGGAGGGCTGGCTAGTTTAAGCCCACTCCCACATGAAGCTGCCGAAGCTATGGTCGCTAACGAGCCGGTCAAACACGGCCGGCGAGACGTCGAGGCTGTTTGGCCCGCACAGCGATTCCGGGCACTTGTCGACGATAGTGACAACTACGCTGCCGGCGGGGCCATGAACTTTGAGCTTGGCGCCGCAGGAGTTTCCGTTGTTGAAGATCTCAGACGAGACGGCGGCGACCAAGTCGTCGTTGCTATGAGTGGTTCCACAAGCAGTGGTGCCGTGGCTGAAGTCCATATAGGTGACATGGGCCTCGTTGCGGGCCTGGAGGTTGTTGCTTGGGGCGGCTTGGGCGAGGGGGAGGGCGAGGAGGAGAGCGGTGCTGATGAGGGAGAACATCTTGATGGTTTCTTTTTGGTGGTGAGGAGGGGAGAAGATTGTAGGAGTGAAGAGAGGAGGTTCTTGAGTGTTTGGGTTGGATTGAGGTGAAGGTTGAAGGATCTCTTGAGTGTGTGTGTGAGTTGAGGAGGTTGAAAGGGTTAAAGACGTGGGATAGAAGGCTCCTTTATAGTTGAGAGCTCATCCGAAGTGGCAATGGAATGATTCGCCTTGGTGATGATCATGACTATCTTTGATACTCCTCGAGCATCAAGCGCCACTAATCTCCATCTCCCTTGTCTGAGGAAGCAATGCATGAGGTTTCTAGGTGCATTGCTTCTCCAGACAAGCGAGGTATGGGGCTGTGTCATATGAGTGCTATGTCCGGAGAGGCGTCCGGGTGCCGGGTCGGACCGTCTATTAGGCGGGCGCTTGACGGGGTTTGTTTTAAATAGAATAACGAGATGCCAGGTGGGAGAACTTGCAGGAGCGAGATATGCGGTTCTGTGGAGATGGGATGGGATTTGGTGGTGTGGTGAAGAGATGGGAATGGACTCATTGGGACAAGACTCAGACGTGTGGCGGTAAGGTGATGAGGCTCGAAATAGAACGTATATGGGGCTTTGGATCCTCTATGTTGCTCGTTTCAAATCCTGTACTGCCATGTCAATGGGGAAAAGGCCAAGAGAATCTAGGGGCTATTTCCTTTTGCTCTACAACTCCATGGCATGAAAGAGGTTGCTGCTGTTGTGGAGATGATGAGGCAGTGCTGTTGCAGGAGACGGCTGAAGTGTTTATGCGCTGCGCCTAGGAATAGCGAGACAGCACGTCGAGCTTGAAGGATTTCCTGCGCCTTTGAACATGCGTGTCATTGCTCGTCCACCAAACGGAGAGGAGTGATGGTAAAGATTAGATCGGACAGGCACTTCTTAGAAGAATTGCGTCACATAACAGCAGAGGGAACTTGGAAGTGGAGAAGAGAGGGAAAAGAAGATTCCATACAGTAGCCAAACCGGTTATTGATTCAATAGGCGGGGGGGTTTCTTGAGATTAGGGGCAATTGGCCAGTTGATCTGGGATTGTTCAGGGATGTCCCTTGCTCTTCACCGCTGACAACAGACTCTCTAGGAAGGAGGAGATGAGCTGGCTGCTTACGTCGTATGAATCCATTAAAACAATATATTAACCTCAACGCTATGGCCGGGCCACGGAGGAGGGATGTCGGGGTTAGTTTAGGACCAGTGAGGTTGATCGGCGCTAGGATCTGCGTTTATACTGACCCATGTGTTTAAAGCCCGTGGCGAGGGACCCAGGGAGAAGTGTATGAGATCAAGGTTCTGCGGTTTTTTGTCGAAAATGAGACGGGACGTCTGGAAGGGGCAATGCAATTGGACTATCGCCTCAGAGTTGCGCGCGAGGAGCATGTAAATGGATCAAGATGACCTGATCAAGGCAAGTTTAAGGATTAGATGTCAAGCAATCTGGGGTTTCCCTTGGTTTGCGTTGGTCGAGAAACGAGCTGTAACTTGAAGGATTCAGATGCCTTGGAGGGAGGGAGGGGGACTGTGTGATGGAGGCATTTTATTCTTCCCTGTCAAGCAGTAGCAAAGAGGAGAAAATGAAGAGGTTCTTGGGAACCCTTCGACTTCAGAAAGCAGGGAGTGACATAGGTTGCTGATTGATGGATGGTTTAGATGAAGGTGAACCTCCTGAGTTGAGATGCCATTAGGTGTCCTCACTTCTTCAGGCTTTGGCGGTTCATAATTAATGAACGAATATCTGTTCCGCGGCCTGGAAAATCATGAATCGTGCGTTCCGTCCGAAACGAAGCCGCGGGCTGCAGGTTCCGTTCAGCTCGGGACGATCAACTAGGGACATATGCAAGCCATGATCCATCAATCTACTACCTAGGTAGGGTCCCCATACTGACGAGACATCAGAGCATCACGGCCCCCCTGTGGCTTATGCGCAGCTAAACAAATCCGTTTACTATGGTAGGCACAGTACACACTCTCTGTCAACATGACCTCGTTTTCCGATTCCCGTCGTGTGCGCGAGTTGACCTAGATAGGTACGTCCAACACGAATCACCCTCCAGCACAGACTCGGCTACTTTGTGCCGAACAGACGAGAATGCCATCGACCCATCGACGAGGCTCGTTACATTTACGGTCTCGGTTCCTGGCATACGACACACCTCGTCCGCGAGGCTGTGTGACGTAGGCCAAGGCAAGCGAGTGGTCGAATGGCCACCCCGTCGCGGGTGAGGCGTGGCGGAGGGACTGTACCTACAGGAACATGAAACGAGGGCGCCGAACGTGCTTCGGGGACGGAGGGTGCGCTGATGTAGGCGAGGGCTTTTTGTGTGTTTGACTTGGCGGGTTGCGGGATGGGATGTGAGCCAGGGGAGGGGGGAAGATGTTGACGGGTGTTTTGTGTGGTGTTGGGAGTTGAGGACTCGAGAACCCGGAAAGGACGGCAGAGAAGAGTCTGAAGGGTCTTGTTGTGTTACCCTATTGCTTGGATCGCTAAGGGGGTGAGGGGGGTTAAGAGCTGAGAGTTTGGTGTTGACGGCCAGCTTTGTTACCGCAAGCTCGTAACCGTTCCGAGACTTGTCGTCTTGAGCTCTTTCAATCTATTATTGGCTCTGAGGGGAAGTCTTATAGGCCCGGACCGCGGAAATGTCGATTCTGGACAATTCATACTCCTCATAGACGCCTCCCCCCCTCGTCGTTTTCGACTTCAACCAACACAACTTCCATAGGTTCGCCACTCTCACCCGTACCTAAAGGAGGCTTGAAAGCGAACAACGTCTCGGGATGTTGGTTTCATTCTCGCATTCAATCTCGGGAGGCTGCTTGAGGACAGACTCGAAACTCCTTTTCTCTGCATCAGCCGCGAGTATGATGGTGTCGGCCTGGTCTCGTATAGTTCCAAAAGTCAAGCCTTCGGGCGCGGTGTATCACAGCACAATACGATGATTTACAATGATGGCTCGTATCTTTTTATTGACTTAGGATGATGGCTGGATTCTCGTCCCCGAATCACTGAGGAATGGTGTGTATATAAGTAGCTTGGCGTGCAGTGATATCCAGATGCCTCAACGCAAGACTCAAGGTCAAAACAGCCGCAACGGTCTCTCACCATGGCTTCTATTTCACGGTCATTTCTAGCGACCCAGCTCGCTCTCTGCCTATTTATAACTCTCTCTTTCGCCAATATCTTGCCCACCAAGCGAGATGCCCTCACCTCATGCCTGGCACAAGCCTCCGTTCCCTTCGCTCTGAGGAACTCCACGGAATGGCTCCAGGACACAAAGCCCTACAATCTTCGACTGCCCTTTACTCCCGCTGCAGTTGCAATCCCGACCTGTGAATCCCATATTGCGGCTGCAGTCGCATGTGGTACTAAGCATGGCGTGAGAGTGACTGCAAAGGGTGGCGGCCACAGCTATGGATCGTATGGACTTGGTGGAGAGGACGGACATCTTGTCATTATCCTAGATTCTATGGATAAGGTAACTCTGAATGTGGGAGATGGGACAGCCACGGTGCAGTCTGGTGCTAGACTGGGACATGTTGCCTTTGAGCTGTTCAACCAGGGACGTAGAGCTATCTCTCACGGGACATGCCCCGGGTAAGTTGACCAACCTGTCTGACTTGGACTCCTCAACTGACAAACCAGTGTCGGAATCGCTGGTCACGTCCTACATGGCGGCTATGGCATGGCTTCACGAACTTACGGACTCACCCTGGACTGGTTGATCGGCGCACGAGTCGTGAAGCCAGATGGTTCGATAGTGCATGCTTCAGAGACCGAAAACCAGGACCTATTCTGGGCGATTCGTGGCGCCGGATCATCCTTTGGCATTGTTTCACAGTTCGAGTTCAAGACGTTTGAAGCTCCCGAGGTCCTCACTCCATTCAAGATCCATGTTGGCTGGGGCCAGGAGCGGGCTGTCGCAGGGCTCTTGGCCCTGCAAAAGGTAGGAATGGAAGCACCCAAGGAACTGAACATGCAGATCTACATGGCACCCCGGGGGCAGACTCTCCAGGGCGTGTACTACGGCGATAGGGCTGGCCTGGACACCGTTCTGCAGCCGTTCCTGGGGGAGATCAATGCTCGGATCTCTGAGGCGGAGACGATGGGATGGGTTGAAGGGTTGGAGTATTTCGCCAACGGCCAGGAACTCGTCCAGAGACGACCACATAACCGGGTATGTCGGACATGCTATGATTGCAGAGCACACATACACTGACTTGTTTCAGCATACCACATTCTATACCACCAGCCTTATGACTCATGCTCTCACACGAGGCCAGGTCGAGTCCCTTGTCGCCGCCCTCTTCACCAACGCCAACGACGACTCCGCCCGTCACAGCTGGTATCTCCTCTTCGACCTCCACGGCGGCCCCAACTCCGCCATCGCAGACAAGTCACCCACCGACACCGCCTACGTGCACCGCGACAAGCTGCTCCTCTACCAGTTCTCCGACGCGGGCTCCGAGGGCGCGTACCCAGAGGAAGGGTTCGCCCTTCTCAGGGGGTTCAGGGAGAGCGTCACGGCGTCGATGGCGGACGGGCAGTGGGGAATGTACGCGAACTATCTGGACACGCAGCTGGATGGCGAGACGGCGCGGAAGCTGTACTGGGGTGATAATCTGGGGAGACTGAGCACAGTTAAGGCGGCTTGGGATCCGGAGGATGTGTTCTGGAATCCGCAAGGGGTTCGGCCGGCTTGAATAACTTTGATGCGAGCCTTGGAAATGGACTCCCTGGACATGGTTTGGCGCAATTAAAAGGCATCCATCCCGTCGAGTTCTACGAGGAGCTGGTATTTCTTCAATTGAATGTCTCAGAGAGCAGTCCATTGCGCCGAGCCGTTGTCGCTCCATGCAAGGGAGACTCCCAGCATCCCGTTCTCCCCCAGACATCACCAGGGCTGAAGCAGTAATGGGAAATTTTCGCCCTGTGTAAGGGTAAGATATTCAATTCATTTGGAACCATATAGGGATTAAGCCGCGCGCCCCCGTTGCCATGTCTCGAACAGCTGGTGCCATGGGCCAGCATCCGCTGGTTGTTAAGAGACGACCTCCCGCCCAATCTGTTTGTTTCGTCCATACATTTTTTTTACGACATGGACGTTGACAACTGGCAGGCGAGACGAATACGGAACAGCCGGTATCGGCAGGACGGTGCCGTGAAGCCGTGGCCATGGGGCATACAGGTCCAGATCTTGGGGACTGAAGGCAGCGGGCGGCATAGTCTTCTCAACCGGGTGAGAAACCGTCGCCAACGGTACAGTTGCTCTGAGGTATCTTTCTGACCCTTTTGAGCAGATTTGCCTGGACGAGTTCACCTCCAACCTGAACCCCTTTGCGGAACTCGACAGCGGATACAAGCAAACACACATCCAGGGCCTATCATGCAGCGTCTGGTTCGACACCCCCGTCTCCCTCACCTCCCACGGCGACGGCCACTCCACCACCAAGCAAGAGCTCTTCCTCTGGCTCACCCGCGGCATGCGCGACTGCGACGCCCTAATCCTCGCCTACGACCTGAGCGACCCCAAGAGCTTCCAGACGCTCTGCGAGTTCTGCGCCCGCTGCGAGCTGGAAGGCGTCGGCGTCGGCCCGGGCTCTACACTGCCCTGCCTCGTCGTAGGCACCAAGGCGGACCTCCCGAATCTCGCGCACGTTGACAACGGGGAGCGTCTCGCGAAGAGGCTGGGCGGGCGGTTCGTCATGTGCTCGGCGCGGACGGGGGAGGGCTTTGCGGAGCTCGTGGAGGATGCGGTGGCGCCAGTGGTGGATGCGAGGATGAGGCTGATCCAGGAGAGCGAGGAGACGTTAGGCCAAGCGATCCGGACTTTGATGAGTTGGACGGGCGAGAAGAGGACGCAGTTGGGGAGGACGATAAGTCAGAGGCTTGGGGGCAAGCGAGGCGAGGGGTTGGAGGTACGGAGGCCGATGTCTAGGCCTAGGTGCACGGGAGCACCGCCGCGGTGGACGATGAGAACTATGATCAGTCCTCCGCTCTTGGATGGATCACAGGGCTCGGAGTCGGATAGCAGCGAGGCGACGTTGCTTGTGCCGTGTCCGCCGGAGTACCAGCTCTCGGTTGATCTGGTTGAACCGGCGGCGACGGACTGGGCACCTAGGTTCTGGGACGAGGATTACTGGAGCATCTGAGGTGGTCTTCCGGAGAAGAGGCTCGGAGGGCTGGCTGTATGGTCAGGTCTTGGACCATTGATCATGCCGCCGGTCCCTGATGCCGGTCAAGATCCGCGATCCGGGGTAGTGGAGACTTCCGGAGCCGGGGTCCCAGACCCGTTTTTTCGACGACAAGGCATCAGATACGCCTATGAAGGTGATTTCCGGTCATCAAAGAGTTGCACCGTTGTTGGGTGTCATACCACGCAAGATGGACCGTTCATACTTGTTGAAATTCAAGGTGGAACAAGAAACTCTGTCGATCACTAGAATTGGAGAAGCTTTGGAGTTTCTGGGCGTCTAGTTTGCGGGGAGTCAGAGTTGTTAGAGTTGGAGAATCCTAGTTAGTCTTAAGTTGGAGTATGAGATACCTAGTACGTAATACGGGGGGATTGAAACAGTCATTTACATGCCGTCCTTGGTATTTTCTTTTTCTTCAAGAGCCGGTCCTGTTCGTGGGGGGGAAGTGTAAGCAAGTTGCGCAAGCGATGACTGCCGAGATAACTTGAGTAGTTGCACAGAGGTGACACACGAAGTAGGAGTTATTCCTCGAAACCAACACAGATCTTTGACAACTCCAAACACTAATTCAAGCTTTTAGGCCAAGTGCTCATCTGCCGCACCTTGACCCAAATGGTTAGTCTCGCCGAGTACACAGTTCACAACCAAGAGCAACCAACCAACCCAACCAGCCAGCCCCTTGTCCACTCACCCAAGGAATTTCTCCAACAACACACACACACAAGGCGTCCTCGTGATCGGCATCTAGAGTCGGGTACTCCGTCCTCCTTCGGCCGCACTAAAACTTGACCACCACCACACCTACCCACCCACCCACTACACCACGCCCCCTCCATCTCCCTCTAAACCACGTTTTTCTCTCTTGTTCTCCCTTCTCGCTTGGTGATTTGGAGCATGTGGGACCATGCGACAAACATGAGGCCATGCAGGTCGGGGGCGACCGTGCTTCCCGGGCTGTTTTCCTGCTTTGGGAAGTTGGAATGGGATTTCCTTTTTACCCATCTCGCTGAGGAACTCGGGAGTTGAGAACGGATCTTGAGAGATGAACTACCGCCTTCCTGGTGGGTATCTCATAAACTGGAAGTTATTGTCCGCCGTCTCCACAGGTCAGACATTGTTCGCAATAAGTTTCCTTCTTCCCAGGACCGCCCCTCTCTCCCTTCCATCGTGGTCGCGTGAGAAGTTGTGATAGGTAGGTGCCTGGGGGGGGACGGGAGAAATTACTGGCGTTGAGCCAACCATCCCATCATCTTTCCCTTCCCATGCCGCCGCGCTAACAGAAGCAGAGATTTTTCTGGAACGTCCACCCTTGCGGACAAGGGTCCAGCATACGCAAGGGGGAAAACAAGTTCCTGGTTCCTTTTTTTGTAGGTGGGTGCGGGGGAGAGAGGGAGGGAGAGGAGGGAGGGACATGCGAACCCGTGAGGCAGCGCGAGGGATTGCGCTTGCAGGCCGGGTTTGGGCTAAGGCGTTTCTTGGGCTGACATGGTTGCCGCAAGCCGGCAGGGTGCAGTCTCGAACGGACGGGGTGAGGCTGGATTCGGGATGCAGGCAGGTCTTGGGAGTTGGAGTTACCTATTCGTATGTGAGGATTTGTGCAGTGTTGTTTATACGACGCTATAGTGAAACCACAGCGCGATGCCTTGATGCTCTTTGTCGTGCACCACTCCGGAAGCACGGATGCGACGCTGGACGACCGAAGGATTATCCTAGTTTACAAATGGGCGATAATCGACTGAGATGGCGGCGCTTTGATCTATGCAGTATCCCGTGTCGTTATTTTCGTCCCTCCCGTCTCAAGGGGCACCTCCTCCGAATGGACACCCTCGTCACAAAGCCCCCTTCACACCTAGAAGCAAATAGTTTAGTCAGATCACAAGGAGAAAAGTATTGAACTAGAAACAAAAAATTATGACAAATAATTCTTGGCTTTCAAGCACACTAACAACAAGCTTCTTGACAAGCTTCAAATCAGGCCTTGTTAGTCCTGTCGATCAATCGAGGGCCGAGACTTGAGATTCTTCACCAAACGGACAACACACTAGGTGCTCTGTACTGCACTCCGTAGATAGCGCTATAACCCGTGATATGCGCTTCAATCGCAAAGGCCCGATCAGAGAACAATCATTAACTAACTACTCCTTATGCTCACAACAAAAGTTCAACCACCAGAATACCAGAATGGTTCATTAATTACAACTTGTCATATTTTCCTTTTCACGAGAAAGAAGTATCACATATTGCCAGAAACTTGCGAATTTTATTATTAGGGAGGACAAGGAAAAGAAAACAAGTCTCGCTCGTATCGTATCACAACACCTCCTACATACAGGATGCATCGGTGCAATTAATTCAGAGACACGGAAGGGAACTGTAATATCGTGCCGTCGTGACAGCAGCGAACAAGGGTGCATCAATCCCTCCTCATCCTCCTTCTCCTCCCCTTTTGCTGCCGTCTCATATGCATGCAAGGCCTCCCGAAAAAAAGTGTTTATTATCGTGTCAATCGTCTCTCGTTCCTCCGTCTGACTCCATCACCGAAAAACCTGTCCAACGTCCCTAAACAAACCCATCGACACCAAAAACTAAGACCAGACAGACAGACTGACCAACACACCACACACATATACACAAATCCTACTTACTACTTACTACCTCAACACCCATCAATCACCATGAAGCTCCTCACCCTCCTCCTGACCACTCTCCCCATCGTCCTCGCAACCTCAGACCCCAACGTCGACCATGCCGTCCTCAACCACCCGGACCCCCTCATCCCCTGCGGTCCCTCGCACCCTGCCTGCCCGAGCGACAAGACCTGCATCCCCGATGACCAGTCCTGCGACGACCCGCTTACCTGTCCGGGACTCTGCCTCTTCCGGAACACATACGAGTACTGCGGCGGCAACACAATCGAGCCGAACCTGTGCGACAGGCCGGAGGACCTCTGCGTGGACGATCCGCGCAACCCCGAGAGCTGCGGCATGGCGTGCGACGCGCCCGGGATTTGTCTGCCCGAGAAGCTGGACACTTGCTCGTGCGATACCGAGTGTGGTGAGGGACGGTGGTGCTATGGAAGTGGGAGGGAAGTTGAAGTTGAAAAGGGGTGTGAGAGAGATTCAAAGGGAGAATGCTTGGGGGTGTGTCTTTGAGTTGCTATGATGTGTTTGGACGAAAACATCGAGTTGAGAGAGGTAGAGGTAGTGATTGCATTGCGAGCGAAAACAGATTGTCACCATCAGCGAGGCCGCATTCTTTTGATGCAACGATCAATTTCAAATTAAAGAAAGGTTATTTGATAGTATACTGCTTGCCTTGTATCCGCATTCCTGTTTCCCAAAATCGTCACCATGAGGACCTAAAAACCAGCGGTCTATCCATGAAAATTTGTCCCGTAAACCCCCCAAGGCCGTCCGTCTCCCCGAGATGCCTCCCAAAACTGCCTCGCGTTGCGCTCATGATGAATGACATTCCTTTATATCGCAAAAGGCGCAAGACAGAAAACAATAACCGTAAAGAGGCACGCGGCGCCCAGTCATATATACAATTTCGTACGACAATCCTGTAAGATGTTCTGCAAGATGCCGTGTAGAGTCGCTTCCCCGCTTAGACGGTGTATCGGAAGAAGGTGGCGTTGTCACCATTGTTGGTCTCCTGCTCCTTCTCGGCGCGGGTGTACTCGCTGGGAGCCTTGTGGGTGGCGTCGCGGCGGGCGTTCTCGCGGCGGAGGTAGATGGTCATGAAGATGGAGAGGACGCAGCTCATGGCAGTGGAGGCGAGAAGAGTGGCGTGGCCGGAGCGGTAGTGAGGGCCATCATCCTTGCGGAAGACGAAGCCAGAGACGGCACCACCGAGGTTACCCTGTTGGCAATTGTTAGCGAGACTGTGGCTTTTGTTGATGTCTCGGAGAGCGAGAAAAGGGTAAGACTTACAAAGCCGACGTGCATGGCAATACCAACACCTCGCTTGAGAGAGCCACCGATGTTGTTTCCGTTCCAGGCGACACCCTGGGGAACGTTGGGGTAGATACCACAGGCAACGAGGATGCAGGCGAAGTACTTGGCACCGTTGTTCTCGACACCCAGAAGGATAGCAAAGCCAAGGATACTAGGGTTGGAATGTTAGCCAGGATGGTCCTTACTAGAGGGGGCCTTGCCAAGCCGGGTCTCGACTCCGTTGGAGACTTTTTGGAGAGACCGAGACAAGGGAATCAGAGGCCAAGGAGATGAGGGGTACTTACGCCATGACACAGAAACCGATCATGTAGATACCACGCTGGCCATGCTTGTCGGCGACGAAACCACCGGCGACAGTGAAGAGACAGGCGACGACATAGGGAGGGACGGTCATGAGCTGAGCCATCTCGTTGCTGTAACCCATACCCTTGACAATGGTGGGAAGGAAGATGGAGATGGAGTAGAGGGGAGTGTAGATGCCGATGGTGATGATCATGTGGACCCAGATCTTCCAGTCGCCGAAAGCATCACGCATGAACTGCCAGTTGAACTCGTCGGAGAGAACAGAGCGATCCTCTTCAAGACGGCGGACGACCTCCTTGCGCTCGGCGTCGTTAAGGAACTCGGCAGTGTCGGGGTAGTCGTACATGACGAAGAAGGCGATGACGGCAAAGACAAAGGTAGCAAGGCCCTCGAGGATGAAGATCCAGGCCCAGCCGTTGAGGCCACCGACACCCTGCATCTCCATGATACCACGGGCGAGGAGACCACCGAAGGCGCCAGCAGCAGTGGCGGCAGAGAAGAAGATGGCCATGCGAAGACCGCACTCGTGGCGCTTGTACCACATGGTGATGTAGTAGGTGATACCGGGGAAGAGACCACCCTCAGCGAGACCGAGGGCCATTCGCACGGCCAAGAGACCACCAAAGTTCTTGACACCACCCATGGCGACAGTCATGGCAGACCAGAGAACCATGATGAAGGGAATCCATCGAGAGGGGCGGAAGCGCTTCATGGCCAAGTTGGAGGGAATCTCAGCGGCGACATAGAAGGGGAAGAAGACGGAGACAGCAATCTGTAGAGCCGGGTGGTTAATCTCCAGAACTGGATAGAGAAGAGATGGGAATTGAGGCCTGTACTCACATTGTAGTCCCACTTGCCGGTCATGTTCAAGTCGGCCTCGAGGTTGGCCAGACGGGCATTGCCAATGTTGGCACGATCAAGGAATGAGAGGAGGTAGAGGAGAGCGAGGAAGGGAAGGAGGTGCCAATCCATCTTGCGAAGCAAGCGGCTGATGGACTTTTGGTCGAAGACCTCATCGGAAGTGTTCTCGTGGAGAGAGACGGCCTTCTCGTAGTCGACCTTCTCGATAGAGGAGGTCTCGGTGTTGTTGTGATGCATGTTGGCGGTTGTGCTCGCAATGCTATCCTCTAGTTGTGGTTTGTTGTGCCCTCTTGATGGGAAGAGTTGCGAGAGTGGGATGAGGATTGGAAAGAAGGAGGGAGAAGAGAAGATGTATAAGAAGCAAGTCCTTGCTGTAGAAGGGCTGGAAGATTGATGAGAGGAGAGGAGTCTGATGCTCTGATCTGAAGAATGGAGAAAAACCTGGGGAAGAGTCCACTTCTTATAATGATGACGGGGACGAGAAGAAGTGTACGGGGCCGTTGGGTTGACGAGATGGACTCGAGCAGAATGGACCAGACCATCTCGCTCTTCCCCAGATCATCCTTTCGGGACCGGGCTACGCCGGGGCCAACGCGAAGGGTAGTCGACTGTCAATCTCTGTGTCGACAGATGGGTTTCGCAGGCCTGGACGCCTCCGTTGTCTCGTCGGACACTCCACTCTTGCGCACGAACGGCAGCTAGCATGGATAGCGCGAGATGGTGAGGAGGAGTGGTGTGGATGCTTTTTTTTTTCTTTCTTTTGGGAGGGGGGGTGTGCCGTGTGATGAAAAGACGGAAGAGTGTGTGTGGGTAGGTTGAGTCAAAGAGGGGGAGGGAGATGGAGGCGGCGGCGGCGGTGGAGGAAGAGGAGTAGGAGGAAGAGGAGGAAGAGGAGGAAGAGGAGGAGGGAAGGCATGGAGGACACGAGGAGGCAAAATCGGTACATTACAAAGTATACAGACAACCTGACTTTTGGTAACTCACACCACGGTACAAGTTTCTTTCACATCATTTGACCTTTTGAACGTTCTATCACAACGTTATCATCAGCAGCAATACCAAGAAGAAGAACAATGGCAACAATAACTTCAGATAAGCAGACAACCAGAATACCTAGACTAGACGGTGAAGGTGGGAAACCCATATCTCTCTCTCTCCCTCTCTCTCCCTCTCTCTCTCTCACCTTCACTTCACACCCATGCCCTGTCTCCATCTCCCACCATCTCCCCCAGCGCCCCATGCCTAATGCCCCATGTCCGTACCGTACCCCATATGCTACCCACAGACAATTTTTCTCCTCCCAAGACCCATATCTCGGAGACCAATGGCCGGGTCCCAGACAGCAATGTGAGTGCCATGTACGGGGTAACGCGAGAGAGAGAGAGAGAGA
>JABFFI010000895.1:0-88798 GCA_013623725.1 Fusarium robinianum | reverse complement strand
GTTTGTGTATATACTTTTACAACTGTATACATAACAAACAAAAGGGGGAACTAGGGAGGGAGGGTTGGGAGGGGTGAGAAGATATTGGTAAAGGGGGGGGTTGGGGAGGGGGAAGGGGGAAGGGAATTTATTGCGACAGTGGGAAATATGGCGTTGATCCTTTGCTTTACACCTGAAAAAGAGGATTATAGTTTTACTGGGCTTTTGATGTGAAGATATGTGGTATGATGCCCTTGTCTATTCGTCCACTCGGATGTTTGTGATCGTCGTGAGGAATTTCCAGTTTGGGGGAATCTGGATGGATACAGGCATCCGAGATGCCGAGGTTCCCCACACCTAGGTACGGTAGGTATTGTTGAAATCTGGGGTAAAATGGCCCTTGAGGCACCGTGATACTGTACCATATCGTCTACGCCATCTCTCTCTGCTTCGTACTGCACTGTTCTTCGTCGTAACGAAGGAGTCTTGACAGAGAACAAATAGTTGACGGACGCCCAAATAGCCCAACAACACCACATATCAACCGTCGCCTCATCACCACTACTCCATACTACGCCCTCAATTCCTCATCCTCCCTAAAGCCAAACTCGCAAATGCCTAGATTTCATCATACCCACGACGGTCCTCACTTCTACACCCTCTCCTACACAACCTTCCCCCAATCCATCACAATGTCCCAGACCTTCTCCTCCCCTCCGCCCTCCGTCTCCGACATCATCCTCTCCTCTCCCCTCCCCCACGTCCTCCTCGTCACTCTCAACCGCCCCGCGCAACTCAACGCCTTCCGTCGCGAGATGCACTTCCAGCTCGACCGCCTCTGGGACTGGTACGACGCCGAGCCCGCGCTGCGATGTGCCGTCATCACCGGCAAGGGGAGGGCGTTTTGCGCGGGCGCAGATCTGAAGGAGTGGCATGAGAAGAACAAACAAGGGAAGCCGAGCGACGAGGCAGAGGGAGGGGAGAAGTGGGCGGAGAATGGGTTTGGAGGGTTGAGCAACAGGAGGGGGAAGAAGCCCATCATCGCGGCTGTGAATGGGCTATGCCTGGGCGGCGGGATGGAGATGGTTCTCAACGTGGACATGATCATCGCGTGCGAAACCGCCAAGTTCGGTTTGCCAGAAGTAACACGCGGTGTCGTCGCCATCGCCGGCGCACTCCCACGACTCATCCGCACGCTTGGCCGTCAACGAGCGTCCGAGATGGCGCTCCTCGGCCGCATGTACAGCGCGCGACAAGTCCACGACTGGGGCATCGTGAACGCAGTGGTCGCGACGCCATCAGACGCTGTGGACGAGGCGCTGCGATGGGCGGGCGAGATTGCGGATAATTCGCCGGACTCGGTGATTGTGTCGCGGGAAGGGTTGCTGGGAGGGTGGGACGGGGAGGATCCCAAGGAGAGTACGAGGAGGGTGGATCACGGGATATATCGAGGATTGGACGGCGGAGAGAATATGAGGGAGGGTGTTTTGAGCTTTGTGGAGAAGAGGAAGGCCGTGTGGAAGAATAGCAAGCTGTGAAGGGGAAGATAGACAATGTTGGAAGACAATGTCGGAGTTGAGCTCCCTCAGACAGATCAACCAATGTTGAAAAGGGGCGTGATGAGCTGCGTTCTCGAGGTTAGCAATTGAGCCCGAGGGGAATCGTTTACCGGCGAGATGAAGTTAGATCTTGATCAGCAATGGCTTTGAAGAATGGTTATGAAGCACAACTGGCAACTGATCGACCGTTGAGCTCGATCGGCATTCCTCCATACCTACCCAACGGCAAACACCCACAACAATGCCACCGGCGTCAACGGCTATTACCTCGTGTGGAGTTCCCAGTAAAACTTACCTACGAACCTTCATCCCATCCATGGACTCGGTATTCCGTCCCATATCCACATGCCCAAAGAACATGCTTGGCCTCGGAGTCCGGCATCAGCGAATCCCATCCCGCCCTTCATTGGACTCGCAATGATTCGCCAATACCACTTTTCAACCTGCAGATTGGCCACCGCAAAAGACAAAAGAAGTGGCGTTTCTCGCAGCATGGGTCCTGGTCGTTTCTCTAGGGACGGCCCTTGATAGCGTCCGCAATGGGGCGGAGGTTGAAGCTCCGATTGGTATGTATCCAAGACAAGCCTCTGTCACGGTGCTTGCCGAGCTGAATCAAACTTGATGAGGTCTTTTGTGCGAGGTTGACAAAAAGGCGCAAGTACGAAGTAGGCATGCGGGCCACTTCTGCTCATCCAATTGATTCTGATCGCCCTTTGGCCTCAACACTAGCCGGTCAGATATCGTCAAGCGCAATTCCAATAACGTGAAATTGGAGAAACGCATTTCTTCCTCTCTGACCTCGGTAGTTGATGATGATCAGCATAAGCTGGTTGGCCAAGAAGAGGTCCGCTAGAGGGAAAAGCAATCCTTCCCGTCGAAAGAACCAACCGCTCAGGCGGTGGAGTTTGGCCTGCTTTTGACAATCACCGAAAGAGAGCCAAGCTCCCTGGCCGCTCCCTTTTTAGACCTGGAGCTGAGACCCATGCAGATGAGTTGTGGGCGTTTGATAGGTTCTCCATTTCTCTCGGCTCGCGACTCAAGCCAAGGGCCCCATGACGGAAAAGAGATCGTCAGATCTGTCATGACGGACGTGGTTTTCAGATAGCCACAACTCAAAAGACTTAACCCTGTTTGTCCACAGGCGCCCACTGCACCTCTCCTCAATGGCCTGCCGCCTGAGACATGCTTCCCACCTTGGTGCCACCATCTCTCGGCCCGCGCAGCGGTAGGGCCGGGCTGCCCAGATTGGCCAATCTTTCCTCCTGGAGGACGGCCATGGTTGAGACTGGAATGATATGGTCGCAGACGTTGCAGAGGGACCGCACACCGCATTGGCCACGGATCACCGCCGTCTTAACTTGACTGCCTCATTTCTCCGCCCACTGGTCCTTGTGGTCCCCCTCATCCAGGCCTGAGACAAGCTCGAGGACTAGACTGAGACCTTGTCCCGTCCAGAGAACGTGATAAGATGGCTTTGTCCTCCTGGCCACTGTCGTGTTACCACACTTGACGGCTTGTGTTCTTGGATCCCGCGGCGAACCAGACAGCTTCGCTGCCCTCCCCTTGCTGTCCAAGGATAACCAGGCCTGCTGATTCGACACAGCCATCCCGTCGAAATCTCGAAAGTGAGGGGTCGTCACGACCAGCTGGCTGTGTGACGATGGATTCTCTGCACCTTGCACCAACCTCCGTCCAGAATGGATCTATCAAAGAGGCCGGGCGCCCTTCGTCGCAGGAATCTCAGAGCAGACCTTCAACTCCGGCCATGGCACCCGCAGTCCCAGCTCCGGAGTCCGGGCGGAAGCCAAGCAAGCTGGTTCTCTGTTTCGATGGAACTGGTAATAAGTTTCACGGCGATGACAGCGACAGCAATATCCTCAAGATCTTTCGAATGCTCGATCGAACGGCCGACGACCAATATCACTACTACCAGCGTGAGTCCATCTCTTCCCTCAAGTTGTTCGCAGCGAGTCTGACGTCATGAAGCGGGCATTGGTACCTATGTAGTGTCGGGATCGCTCACTCATACTGGAATTCGCGCCCGAGTGAATTCATGGTATCGCAAGGCCAAGGACTCAGCTGTGGGCTCGTCCTTTGACCAGCATGTCGTGGGTGGGTATCGATTCCTCATGCGCTTCTACAACCCGGGCGATGAGATCTACATGTTTGGGTTCAGTAGAGGCGCCTACATCGCCCGCTTCCTCGCCGAGATGCTCGACTACATCGGCCTCTTGTCTCATGGGAACGAGGAGATGGTCAAGTTTGCTTGGAAGGCATTCGCCCAGTGGCAAGCCCGAGAGCAAGCCACGGGCGACGACAAGGACGCCGAAGAGGCGCGGAGGAAACGAGACGAGATGTTTCGATTCATGAAGGGGTTCCGAGAGACCTTCTCAAGGCCGGTCGGTCGAATCCGGTTCCTCGGCCTATTCGACACAGTCAACTCGGTACCGCGGTTTGAGACGGCTTGGATGCAACGCAGCAAGTTTCCATACACGGCGCGAAGCAGTGCCAAGTTCATCCGCCATGCCGTCAGTATCGACGAGAGACGAGCCAAGTTCCGCCAGGACCTGATGTACCAGGACTTGCCGAATCGAAGGAACAAACGCCGCCATTTTGGGGAGCTCTTGGATGAATTGCGGGACAGCCCGAATGAACCTGATGACAGAGGGAGACGCCGAAGCCATCTCGCTCCGGACGGAACCCATAAGGATGGATATCGTGACGGGGAGTCCAACTATGCGCCGTACCGCGCTAGATCCAAATCATGCCGGAGATCACGTTCCAACCAGCGAGGCGATCCAGAAACATTCTCCAACCTTTCCGGCCTACCTTTCTCAGAGCTCGATGCCGAAGACGACGACGATGACGGACAAGATATCGATGAGGTCTGGTTTTCCGGAGGACATGCTGATGTAGGTGGAGGCTGGGAAGTGTTGCAAGACAGCAAGAGCTCTAGCCACGTGCCCCTAGCCTGGATGATTCGGGAAGCCCAGCGAGCCGGGCTTACTTTCGACATGATCAAGGTGGCCGAGATGGGCTGCTGTGCCTCTTCAGGCTGGAGTAGTGGCGAGAACAAGGCAATGGACCAAAACATCCCCGACATCCGGGTTGCGAATGGCAGCGGAGGCCCGAGTCGTACGCCTACGATGCCTCTCGACGAGAAGACGGAGGTTGGCGATTCTCACATGTGCTTCCACGATCTCATGCATGGCGCCTCGACTGCTCGAATCCACGACTCGTTAGAATACGGCCAAGGTCTCGGTCATGTGGCTGTAACAGCGTGGAAGTTTATGGAGTACCTCCCCTTCCGCAGAATGGATCTCCAAGGAGACGGATCATGGAAGCCCATCCGATGGCCACTCCCGTGCGGTGAAGTTCGAGATATCCCTGACGCAGTCCGAGTACACGGTAGCGTCATCCGCCGGATGAAGATGGACGAAGGCTACCGGCCGGGAAATCTGATCATCGGCGGCGGTGGCCGAGGCGTGAGGAAAGCTTCATCTAAGCATGGAATCGGAGAATGGGAGTGTGTCGCCAATCCAGGCGATCCTATCGGGGAGATTTGGGTGAGGAAGAAGAAGGACGACGGACTTCGAGACTACTAAGCATGAATTTCTCTTTGTTGGGGGGGCTGGGTTGAAATTGAGAAAAAATAGTACCTAACAAATTAATACCATCATTGAGAATATCTTGGGAGCGGCCAGCGATTTTGATTCGAGGGTAGAGAGTTGGTGGTGAGAGTGTGAGGATTGAGGTTGGATGCATGGTTGAGCACCTAGGGAAGGAGGACGGCAAACTAAACCGAGGCCCATGGACCTGAAATATTGCATGTATTGCATTTAGAAAAATATCCAGGTGGCTCAAAAATAAACATGTCAGGTTTACTTAGATCTAAGATTGTGCCTTTTTTTTTAGGTCATCTTACTATTAGGGACAGAGTCTCCGTATACAAATATACCCAGAGACTCAACGAAGTTGTAACATCGTCACTTGGACAAAATCCATCATCATGCCCAAGACAACAGCATCATACGATCTCCTGTTCATGGACCAGTGCCAGTACTATGCCAATCTTCTGCCCGCTCCAAAGAATCTTTCCGGCTCTAAGGTTTTCTTAATCAATCCACCAGTTCTCGCTTCATGAGGATACAGTCGAGAATCATCAAGTTTAGCATCCATGTCCGTCCACCTGGAGGCTTACCTTATGTAAGCGGAATAGTGCCTAGATAGGCAAGGTCAATGTCAGCTTACTGAAATATGATGATTTTTTTGTATAAACAAGTTCCATTTCACGGTAGGAGTACGAGACGTCACGTGCGGCCTCCAACTGGAAGGTGTCGCTTCCAAGACAAGATCCAATTCTCCCATTCTCACCAAAGCAATCGCCACAATGCCTCTCTTCGTGGTCTTGGGTGTCCTGGAAAATGGCATCCCCGAGCAGGTCCGCCCATACGTCCGACCGATAGTCTACACTTTCTTCTCCCTCGTCTTCCTCACTGTCCTTAAATGGTACACGTCTGGCCGCAGCAACCCGATCGAGAAGCCACTTCATGGCAAAGTCATCATTCTCACGGGCGGAACGTCCGGAATCGGCGCCCAAACTGCTCAGCAACTAGCCAAGCGCGGCGCGCAACTGGTTCTGCTTACACAAGTGCCTGCCTCCGACCCCTTTCTCGTCGAATACATCCAGGACCTGCGAAAGAGTTCGAACAACAACCTCATCTACGCCGAGCAGGTCGATCTATCGAGCTTCCACAGCATCCGGACATTCGCGACGAAATGGATCGATAATGCGCCGCCCCGGAGGTTGGATGCAGTCATTCTGTGCGCCGCGACGCTGACGCCGCCGGGCGGAAAGAGGAAAGAGTCCGACGAAGGCATTGAGCAGACCTGGATGGTGAATTTCCTAGCCAACTTTCACCTGCTCGGTATCCTCAGCCCGGCCCTTCGAGCGCAACCGATCGACCGAGATGTCCGCGTCATCCTTCCTACATGTTCATCGTATATCGGTTCGCCTTCCTTGGCGCAGGAGATCTCAAAGGACAACTGGTCCCCTGGGACGGCATACGCGCGAAGCAAACTCGCCCTCAACGTCTTCGGCCAAGCCTTCCAGAAGCACCTCGACGCCTACAAGCGACCTGACAAACTCCCCTGTAATACGCGGGTCATATTCGTCGACCCTGGTCTCGCTCGCACCCCCAGCATGCGTCAATGGCTCACACGTGGCTCGCTCTGGGGCCTGGCTCTCTACCTCGTCGGTTACCTTGTCCCCTGGTTCCTCCTCAAGTCTCCCCGCATGGCCTCACAGTCTATCCTCTACGCCGTCACGAGTGGCGAATTCGGCCATGGACCCGGCGGAAAGCTCATCAAGGAGTGCATGGAGGTTGACTTTGCGCGCAGCGAGGTCAAGGACGAGGAGGTGGCCAAGAAGCTATGGGAGGAAAGCGACTCATTGATTGAGAAGGTGGAGAAGATCCAGGCCAAGAAGAGGGCTCTGAAGAGAGCAGCGGACGAGAAGAAGGAGAAGGAACAGAAAGAGCGGGAGCAAAAGGAAGAGGTGGCAGGGCTTGTGGATGCGATTAAGAAGGGCAAGGAAAAGGAGAAGCAAAAGGCGACCAAGACGAAAAAGGGAAAGACGAAATAGAGTGATAGGGCTGGTGTTTATGGAGTATGAAGTATATGGTTTGCTATGGACTTGACGATTTAGACTGTATAGACTGCATAGACATGATATCCAAGCATATATTGGGCTACTGGTATGGTCCTCTTTCAATTCTGCTCTCACTTTAACGGGAGATCTATAATCAACAATACTCCGTATACATGGTATATATATATGCGTGTGTGTGTTCACTCAAAAGCAATAAATTCTGGATTTATCTTCACCTCCTGCGCAACCACTTCGCGCAACAGTTTAAAACGCCTGGTCCCATATGGATATCTACCCCGTACACTCCTTGCTCCATGATATGCCCATACTCTGTCGCTCTTCCCCGGGTATCCAAGTCTTGTTCATCATCTGCATAATAGGTATCCCCGCGTCTCTGCGTGTGTCTTATCCAAAGACACGAAGCAAGTCTCCTCGCTCAGAACGGCTGCTCCCCTAGAAAATCGAACGGGCCCGAGTAGAGCAGGCCTGAGCCCATTTCGGAAGTGAAATCCGACAATGAGTGTGTGTTCCACGCATCGTGCGGCTCGACTGTGACATGCAGGCTTGGCACGGTGATGCTCGAATCGGGAAACGACACGGGTGGGAGGCCCAGGTCGGTGGTGAAGTTGCCCGGCGAGGACACCGAGGAGCCAAAGATGCTTCCTACGTCGGAGGAGTCGACGGGCGGACAGTGCTGCATGTACCACTCTTCGATGCGTTTCGCGCGGCTCGCGAGGCTGGAGAAGTTGTTCCGGTCGCTCTCGGGCCCGGTCTCGTTGCCAGCGGCCGAGTACATGCGGAGGACGATCTGGCGGAGGGTATGAGGCATGTCGAGGATGCGCCGGAGGTGACCGGTCGTCTGGCATATGTCCGGCTGAGCAGCCACGAGGTCCAGCCTCACGGCGAGGGAGACGGCGCAGTAGAGCATGACCCAGCCGGTGTTGGGTAGGGCGCCCTCTTCGCCCTGCGGTAGGACTAGGACGACACTGATGAGAGATTTCGCGGCAGAGATGCTCTGGGAGAGCCAGTCTAGGAGGCGGCCCTGGTTGTGGGGGGCCTGGAGGTTTTGGAAGCCATGAGGGCCAAAGGAGATGCCGTCGGGTGAGGGTTGACAGATGAGGAGGTCAAGAACGTGCAGCTGTAAGAGTATTGTTGCTGGAAAGACCTTGTCAGAGCAAGTTCTCAGATAGATACTATTGGTCTAGCCGAGGGCCCGACTTACGACTCTCGCTCAGGGGGAAGGGCAAGGATGCCTTGGTGGTGACATATCTCTCCCTGATTCTTCGCAGATCTGGTGGGACTTGCTGGGAGCCTGGTTGTCCTACTGTAGAGGACACTATGTCGTCGACCTCTTCGGTAAGTTTCTGGAGATAGATGATGTATGGGAGATACTTGTCGGTTGGGTTGCTAGTTTCTACTGAGAGGGTGCGACAGCTCTCAAGGATATAGGGGCTGTATTTGAAATGCTGGGACTTTTGCAGGAGAACCGCCGAACTGCACTAGGTGTTAGCCGTCGAGGGAAGCCAGAGGTTTCCCAGAAGCTCCAAGGCATACCTGGAAGACAGATAGTAGGTCCCCGCCAACGCCCTCACCTCCTCGCTGGTCAGACTGATGCCGATCTTACTCGACTCCCTGTCCAGACTCCAGAGACTGGCTATTCGCGGGCGATCTAGCCGTAAGTCCGAGACAATGCTAGTGGCGAGGGCAAGGTGCTGCGAGTATTTCATTGAAGCACATTGAAAATGCGCCCTAGAGGTGGGCAGATCAGTGACTGTTCGGGACCCTGTCGGTTGGAAAAGCCGTCGGCGTACCAAGCTAGATGGACGAGAAGCCCCTGCAACATCTCGATAGTCGCAAACGGGCCCTTGATCAACTGGATGGCCACGATCTCGCCGAACATGGCGCCAAGGGCCCGCTGAAGCGTTGCGTCTCCGTAGGCCGCGGCCGAGAGGATGGCGACGCAGAGGGAGGGCCTCTCCAGCACGAGGTCCTGGACGGAGGTGCCATCTGGGATGACGACAAATGGGAAGTGAGGCGTCAATTTGACCCGGAAGGTGTCGAGCAACTCTTGACCTTTTTCGAAAGACAGGAGACCGCGGGCGAAGGGATTGAACGAAGCGTCCGTGTCTAGGACGCAGCGGAAATCCGTGGGACCGCCGGTTGGCGAACTGCCGGCGGCATCTTTGGATGACCCAGGAGCAATTGAGGGAGATCTAGATATCCTCGTTGGGCTTGCTTCGAGAGTTCTAGACGGGCTGTGATGTCATGGTTAGTTTTTTTTTTTTTTTTCCTTTTTTCTTCATGAGTTCATAGTTGCCAGTGGTGGTGGTGGTGGTGGTTCTTAGATGTGTATGTGAGGGTGTCAGGACGACTGCATCATGAAACGCATAGTACTCACCCTGTCCGTACGGCCTTTCGACGTCTCGAAGGGTTAAAGACACATGTCTTTCCCAGTCGTAAACACCGATCGCATTTACCGGATTCTTGTGACCGTTCACAGCGGATCTTGGCATGGAAGCATGTCTGGCACGTTTTGAGCAACGGCACTCCGGGGTCGGTCCGTGTCGTCGCCATGGCTGGACTGGACTGGGCTTGTCTCGTGATTCGGGCTGTCGGCGGGATCGAGGTCCGGAGGAATTGACAAACAAAACTACCTATACCCTTAAAAACTTATCCACCACGGGCACACCGGAGTTTGTGAATTTGGGGGTGTGGGAAAATTGGGGGGGGAGAGGACATCCGTTTCCAGCGGCGTGACGCGGCGGGGGGAACAAGGCGGTTTTCATCTAATCCGTAGACGCGGGATGAATGATGTGCAATGGACTGGATGGACCAGGCGCTACTACTATCACAAGAAGAAACGGAGGCGATCGATCGGAGTTGGGTCTCGAAAATCATGGCCCTGTCCGATGAGACGCCATCATCATCATTAGGGAAAGAAAATAAGTCGAACCGCCCCATTTGACGTTTGACGTTTGACGATGCTTAGTCGAGAAAAACTGGCCCCCTTCCTCGCCTCTGGTTTGCGGTTGCCGGGGGTTGGGGGGTCTCTGTTGCCTTTGCCTTGCCTCTGCGGTGGGCTGGCCGGGCTTTGCGGGTTTACTGGCTTCCTTAGTGGGAGGTAGTTCGAAGGGGGGGGAGGGTTTATGAGGTACGGAGTTCCGTCGCTGCCTCTGATGACGTTTGAATTCTTAGGTGAGGAGCGTGAGTGAGATGGACTAGTAGATTAGACTGGGACGGGAACCCCAGTCTATGTCGTCTGATCCAGGGGTAGGCTGGCTCGATCTTGTCCCAACTCTTGTCCAATGCCGAGACAAGATTCTGCTGACAAGCGTCATTGGGGAGGGGGGCACCCCTGGGAAGCAGGTAGGTAAGGTGCTGGGAAGTTGTGGAGGTACGAAGTAGTTACTAGGGATAACCATACGTAGGCGAGGAGTTGTTCATTCTGCCGAGTTGAGTGAGATGTAGGCAGGGAACGAAAGAGAGTTGATCCTCCGGACATCAAGGGTGCAATAGGGTTTCGGCTCCGAGAGAACGAGGAGGATGCGAGGAGTTTGACTACCCGACCTATGGAGCACGTCTGCTGGGTAGGTATGTAACTACAAGGTTGGGTTAGAAGCTATCGTGTCATGCCGTCAGCATCATCTTTTTCGTCAAGGGAAGACAGACAGACAGACAGACAGACACGGAGTTGAGGAACGGACAATTGGTTGGGAGACAACGGAGAATTGCTGAAACTAGTTATAAATCTCGGGGTATTGCTCAGAAAACTACGGGGTATTACCGGGCTGAGGCGGTGATATTCCCGTGTTTTTGCGATTGCCTGTTGGGCTGGAATGACATTTTAATCGATTTTTAGCGGTAGATCTTTTCTTAGGCTGGGGCTGTAAATCGCTTCGACACTGTACCGAGGTACTTGCATGCTTCCAAGGTTACTACCTCCTTACCTCTAACTGTAGGTAGCCGCCTACTACCTAGGTACCTACCAGAGGGACTCGCTCTCGGTAACCAACTGTTCAGGACTGGAAGTAGTTCTCAACTCAACTCAACTCACACACCCCGCAAACGTTTCCATTTCGCACAGTTAACTCAAATCAGATAGAACTGATGATGATGATGATGACCATCTGCAACTAATTGACTGAAGTTCTCTTTCTCCCCCTCCTCTCTCTCCCCATCACCTCAGCACGCACACACGCACGCACAAGCACGCACTTCCCCCCCCTCATCTTGGCGCATTCATACATCCGGGTACGGACACTGCCAAACAAATCAACCACCCCGGGTCCGGTCCTCATCCCGTAGAGGGTACGGATGTGCTCCGTAATTTTGCCTGTTTTTCCCCCTCCTCAAAAGTCCCCTCTAAACCAACAACACGGAAACTCGGAAGCTCGGCCGAACAAACCGGCACGTGGAGAAGCCTCATACATTCCTTAAAACCTCGTCCTCATTCGGCTGTAATGAGCCAATTCAGAATAAGCTCCGACAATCTTGTCTCATCTTTCCCTTCTTCATAAGCGAACATCATCACCACAACACACACACACACACCCCCGTTCTACTAAGACATGTGAGAAAAGTGCAATCAAACAAACAAACAAACAATCATCCATCACACGCCGCCGCAAATCTCGCTCTCGCAATCCCACATTCCTCCTGAACTGGACTCACATCACAACCCACCCACACCCATAAACATTTTCCCTCTCGTCTCCCGCGGAAACCCCCCCTTCCCCCCTCCCTCCCTTCTAGGGTTCCAGGCTTGCCTTCATTCCCGCCTAATTAGAGACAATGGGTACCTCAACTCCACCGTCAGCCCTCAACTCCGCAGTCCTCGCGACACCGCCTCACGCCGCCCCTGTTCGGTCCAGGCACATCGTCGTTCACAGCGCCTCCACGCGCCACCCTGCGTTTTTCACCGAGAGATTGAGGCGGTCGCCTGTGGTGGCTGCCGTGCCGGGGTCCGTTGATAGCCCTGTGACGTACGGCTATGTGTATCAGGAATCCTTCAACAATAAGAGGCCTAAGCTGTGAATGGGGGGAGAGAGGGAGGGGTCGCGTGGTGGTTGGCAATGGCCTCATCAGAAGTGGGAAAAGAGAAGAGAGAAGAAGGGAAAAAAAGCAATTCGCCAGAAAGAGGGCCGGACCCATTTCCCGATTCATGTCCGCGTTATTTCGGCCAACTGTCCCGCCAGAACTACCGCAGAACTCTTCAAAAATAGAGGGAAAAAGGCGGGGAGATGAGAAGTTGCCAAGATCGTTAACTGCCTCGAAACGTGAGCAACCATCAACAGGACCAACAACACCACCTTCACCGCTCTCCAGGGCTCAATTCTCAGACCTACCTCATCAAAGCCATCCCCATTGCCATCAGCATCAGCACCGGCATCAGCATCAGTACGGACTATCGTTATCCTTCCTAATCATAATCACCGTCCTCCTCATCCTTCTCATCATCATCATCATCATCATCAACCACCCCCACCCTCACTCATATTCCTCCTCTAACTAGTCTCATCCTCGCCGTGACAACTTGGGACTTTGGAACCGCACAAGGCTGGTAGAGAGACTACGTGGGAGGGGATTACTTGCAGTTGCCAACACACACACAAAGATGAAACAATATCTCTCACTTCCTACGGACCGAGCATAAGGGTATCTGTAAATTGAAACAGAGGTCTTTCTTGTTGTTGCAATATTACGCCCTTCACCTCGATTGCACCAGTTCCCGCCCAGGTTGCGCCCATGATAAGTATACAAACGTAAAAAGGAAAGGTGAAACAAAGGAAAAAAAAGGACGAAAGAGGGAAATGCCTTCACCGTCTCAGTATTCGCTCATACATAGGACATGCCCATACTCTTGGGCTGTCGTTGCCTATGCCCCGTCGTTGCGCCTCGCTTAATGCGCTTAGTCGGATCAATTCTTGACTGCGATAACAATCGCCATGATAATGAGGAAAACCACCAGCGCCAAGAGCCCCATTAGCTTGATGTTCTTCCACCACATTCTGCGCTTCAGTCCGCGGCTTCGAACCCGGAACTCGTTCGCGCTGCCTCCAAGTCGGTCAGTCTTGTCGACAAGCAAATCTAGACGCTCGCCACGCTCGAGAAGACTCTCAATGTTCTTGGTCATGATCCCTCTGACGTCGTCAATCTCCCGCTTAGCGTTTCCGATCGCATCGTCGCGGCCGCCGCTCGTCGTACCATAGTCGACCATGAGGCTCTTGAGCTCCGAGTTAAAGGATGCCGCGCCATAGTTGGGCATGTCGGCGAAGTCGCTGCTCTCGTGGAACTGCTGGAAGAAGCGCTTGCGAATCTCAAAGAGGAATCCAAACGAGACTCGCCGCCCGAGAGACGAGTCGGCAATGACGAGGAAGGTCAACCCTCCCGCCGAGGGGGAGTCGGGGTGCTCCGAGGGCGACTCCGCGACATAATGGATTTGGTGTTGGCCGTGTGTATAGGTAAGCTTCTGAGGGCTGTGGTGTTCAATCTTGGGGAGAATCAACGACGCTAGGGAAGAGGTTTGCGAAGACGCCGAGGTTGTGCATTCCGAGAGGATCGTGGTATGGTGCGCGATACAGGAGCTATAACCGAGGTTAGACTATCTCCAAATGGCCACTATCGCGGTTTGATGAACGACTCGATGGGACCATAGGTGAAGAGACGAAGGACTGACTAGAGAAGGGGTGTCGCGGGTGTCGATGACGACGCCATCTTTGCAAGGGCGACTTGGTCTGGTCGGCTGTAGATGAGGTGAAGAGAGAGATGCGCAGGATAGACGATCGAGTCGGGGGGCGTACAGGATTGTGTGCGTTGGCAAGAGATGGAGGATGTCGTGAAAGGAAGCCAAAAAGGTTGATTGAGATGAAGTTTGATTGATTACACGAATGTACAATGACGCCTCAGCTGCTAAGGTATCGCGTACCGGATAATCGTCATCATCTGAAGCCCCACTCCGCTCACCTCAGGTACCGAGCCGCAGCAGGTAGCCGGGCAGGCACGGACCTAGGATTCGGTAATACAATGATCCGCAGTCCATGAATTTTTTTGAAGGGTCTTCATTCATCATGGCAACTCTTGAACGAATTTTGCCATTACATTGCGATTGACGTATTCTTTGCGATCAATTGTTCGTTCCTTTTTCGCGGGAGAGCATGTTCAGCTCTTCTGTAAGGCTTTCGCCATGAGATTCTTGCTTCGAGCGGGGGCTGTGCGAACGCCCCTCTATCCCATATCGCGGCGCGCATTCTCAGTCACCCCCCAACTGCACAGGAAGGAGTTCAGTAGGAAGAGTAATTCAGAGGATGGCGAATGGAAGCCTAGAGGAAAGAAAGGGTACAAGGGCTCGGGACCCTCACGGACCAACTCAGTGAGTCCAAATCTTGACTCTCATCCAGGATCATCCATCGTACTTATCAGATATAGATCAGGCAAGGTCATGATCCCAAGTCCCGCCTGCGACTGGACATGAGCCAAAAGTATACCGGGCGACATAGCATGTTCCGCTCGACTGTTTTGTCGCGCTTTCAGCAAGTTCTAAAGAACTTCAGCGCATCGAATGTCTCGGCGGCCGGCATCGGCGAGGATGAGCTCAACCGCCAGGCGGCCCAGTTTATGGACGTACTTGACAAGGCCTTTGAATTGGCAGAGCAGAACATCACTCGGCGGGACAAAAATCCACTTTTCTGGAACCTGCGGGATGGCTTCGTGCTGAAGGATCTCAAGGGTCTAACCAACGAGCTCCAGTACTCATTCCAGTCGTTTCTGATCCGGCAGCGCTTCTCCAAAGGATTGGAAGACAGTCACAAGCGGTTGCTCGACTTTCGGTTCCCTCACGAATGGTTCCCGGCTACCCGGGCAATGCAGCGGACGTTTCACCTCCACGTCGGCCCTACGAATTCGGGCAAGACATACAGAGCGCTCAAGGCACTGGAGAACTCCAAGCGCGGCGTGTATGCTGGCCCTCTACGACTCTTGGCCAACGAGGTTTACCAGCGCCTGACGGCCAAGGGTCTACCCTGCGCCCTCATGACGGGAGAGGAGGTCCGGATACCTGAGAATACGGACTCTTACTTTACGAGTTGCACGGTGGAGATGATCCCCGTCAATGACCGCTACGACGTCGCCGTCATTGACGAAATCCAGATGATTGCCGATGCCGACCGTGGCTCTGCCTGGGCGACGGCCGTGCTGGGCGTGCAAGCCAAGGAGGTTCACTTGTGTGGCGAGGAGCGGACCGTGAAACTGATCGAGTCTCTTTGCGCGAGCATTGGTGACGAGTGCATCGTTCACCGATACGAGCGACTCAGCCCGCTTGAGACGATGAAGAAGGCTATCAACGACGACTACAATAACTTGCAAAAGGGCGATGCCATCGTCGCCTTTAGTCGACTCAACCTTCACAATCTGAAACAAAAAGTCGAGAAGCACACTGGTCGACGTTGTGCCATCATCTACGGTTCGCTCCCTCCCGAAGTGCGTGTTCAACAGGCCGCGCTCTTCAACGACCCCGACAACGACTACGACTACGTTGTAGCCAGCGACGCCATCGGCATGGGTCTCAACCTCGAAATTCGACGAGTCATCCTTGAATCGGTCTTTAAGTTCGACGGTAGCCAAAACAGACTTCTTACTTGGCCCGAGTTGAAGCAAATCGGCGGTCGTGCAGGGCGGTACCGATCAGCAACGAACCCTGACGGCTCGGGAGAGGCACCGGATAACAAGATCGGCTATGTCACTACCATGGATCGACAGGATTTGAGAAGCGTGCACAGGGCCTTTGAGTCACCAGTTGAGGACATCGAATCGGCCTACATCACTCCGCCCGCTGCGGTCATTGAGCGGTTCGCTACCTACTTCCCCAAGGAGACGCCGCTCTCGTTCATCCTCATGCGCATTCGCGAGCTCGCAACACTGGGCCACAACTATAAGCTTGGCATCCCCACGGACAAGCTCGAGATTGCCGATGCCATCCAGGACATACCCTTGAACATCTTTGACAGGCTCACGCTGTGCCACTTGCCCGTCTGGGTCCGAGCGGACAACTCACTGCAGGTCCTCCGCGCATTAGCCCGCATCATCGCCAACAACTCCAATGGTGATCTTCTCTCTATCAAGGAGATCCCCCTGGAGTGCTTGGACATCAGTCCTCAGGACCATGTCGGCACGCCGCAGGACTATCTTTACAAGCTCGAGTCGCTGCACGTAGCTATCAATCAGTATGTCTGGCTCTCGTACCGTTACAGCGGGATGTTCCGCAGCCAGGAACTAGCGTTCCACGTCCGACAACTTGTGGAACGGCGGCTTGTCGAGACGCTCGAGAGAATGGACTTTACCTCGGCGGATCTGAGCACCTTGCGACAAACCAAGCGAAACAAGGCTCGCTCCCGCAAGATTAGCCGACACTCGCTGGAAGAGGACGAGCTCCAAGATCAAGAGAGTATCCGGCAGGATAAAAACGAAACTCGGACCAGCGAGGAGCCCAGTCAGGACGAATGGAAGCCTTCTGTCGCGGTGGCTGCCCAAGCTGCAGCTGCACCGCATTCAGCAGACAGGTAGAGAGGGTTATTTTGGTGCCCTTCTTTTCTTCTTTGTTTTTATTCGACCGCGAAGCATCATCTGTACAGACATCATGACTTGGCATCCATAGGTAACGAACGACAACAACGCAAGGCGTTTCTTTTTTTTGGGTTGGCAGGGCGAGAGGAAATTCCTCTCACGTTTTGGCATGTCGTAGTGGCAACGAGCATATGACGGGTGGAAAGTGTTACTATAGAAAAAGGGGGTGTGACGGGATATGTTTTGATGTGGGCTTGCATGGGGTATCCCACGTGTATTTTGTATCGTCGATGAAACAAAACTGTATCATAAATCACCTTGTAGGATTTGAAATGGAAGATTGGCTGGTTGAGTCATGATGCTTGAAGCCCAGTGTCGCTCAATTTCTTTTCGTTTTGACAAACGTGTTTAAAAACGGCCTCTTGTTTGTAGAGGCAGCAAACAGTAAGGGTGGGTGATGTGTTTGACGGTAGACACATGCCTTTGTGGTGGCGAAGCATCTACGAACCTCGTATAGTTTGATACCTCCTGGATGGTGTAAATTAGTGATGACATTTTGTTGTTTGTTTGCATATCGTTGACTCGCGACGAGAATTGACCGAGCGAGTCTGCCTGGCCAGGGGATGGGATGTAGGTACAAGGCAGGCACCTTCCGTAGGGCTGCCAATAGCCCCACTGCACTGCCCTGGAGATGGGAGCCCGCCTAGGGAGGTACCCCAGGCTTTTGTGGGGCTTCCATAGTCGCGATGACAGGCAGCTGTCGCTGGTCGCTGCAACTGCCCTGGTAGAGTTCAGAGCCATGTTTAAAAATAGTGGAAGTTTTCATCAGGCATAACATTCTCAAGGTAGGTGCCTACTCTGCCCGGGCACCCCTTTGGGAATCCCTGGTATAGACGCTGCAATTTTTGCCACATGGAAAATGCCAGCTTGGAAGCGAATACCGCAACACCAAACACAACTTCAACGACGACCACTCACTCGCCAGAACAGAGAGCAATCAAACCCTCCCCGCTAAAGCCACAGTGGCGTAGTTCTAGTCGTACCGACCTACCTACCTAATGGTTCGGGCCATAGCGCCTGCGCCTGTGCCTGCGCCTGCGCCAAGTAGTAGGTACCTAAATTTCACCCCGCTCCTCTCTAACCCCTTCTCTTCCGTCCCTCGCCCTCTCGACGCTCTTAGACTTAACCTTGTCCGTCTTAAAAAAAAGGCCTCCCATTTCTTATCCGTCAAACTTTCATCAACGTCGGCATCCATCGGCTTCACCCAACTCAACCCTCGACAGCTCGACTCGATCCGCACACACCCCCTCCAATCCCGCACAAAGGACAACATCCTACATCAGTTCAGGTAGCAGACCATTTCATCCTCGGGCGTCACCAGGGACCATCAATCGCGAAATGGAGCGCCGCACTCGTCCCTCCCTCGCGGACAACGCGGTTGCTGTCACCCCGTACCAACTGCGACCTCCGAGCCCTCCCTTCATCAATATCCCTCCTACTGGCATGGGCCCCTTTGGCAACACGGTTCCGAACCTCATGCCGTCATACGAACATGTCGACTCCAGCCAGTTGAACAGTCTTGATATCGAGATAATCACCCGAAACGAGACCCAAATAGCCACGGATCGCTCTGTCGATTGGGCATACGAACAGCGTCGCGAAGCCCAGCCCTTGCTCGATTTCCTCTATCTGGGTCCAAACAGCGTTGTCCGCGATCACGCCTTTCTCCAGAAGGAGGGCATCACCATGATCCTCGTGGCACGAGACGCCCGCCTGGCTGGCACCAAGCTCGTCAGCGTGGAGAGAGCCGCCGAGGCCCTTGGAATCACCCCGTGCTACATCGATATTGATGGGTATCACCAGCTCATCAAAAGCTTCTCTGCCACTGTGCGCGCCATCAACGACCACCTTCTCGCCGTCTACCACCACCAAGCCCGGGGAAAGGATGCTTCCGGTAAACTTGTTGTCGATCCGAACACATTCCGCAGAGGAAAAGTCCTCATCACCTGCGAGACTGGTAACGACCGCTCTGCTGCCCTGGCAGCTTCATACATCATGGCCGTGTTTGGACAATGTATGGTCACGACCGTGCAGTTCGTCTGTGTGCAACGATTCTGCTGCTGCTTTGACGAGGACGTCAAGCGTAAGCTCCAATCGTGGGAGGATATCCTTAGGGCACGCGCACAGGTAGCTTCCCTAGCGGAACCCGACAAGGAACCGGACCACAAGAAGCGGCAAATCGACGAATTTATGGACGTGGATAGAGATGCCGCTACGTCTACCGAGGTGGTTGTGGATCGAGATAGGTTTGATGGTCGGTCTGACTTTGCGCCTTTTGTGGATGGCAATGAGTTTTCGGACTGGTGATGGCATCGGTCTTTTCCCAGCTCAAGAGCGGGTGGCTCGCGCTGAACAGGATTGGAGGTGACTCTTGTCAAGGAATAGGCAGGAATTATGTGCTTGCTTTGGAGGGGGGCGGGGGCGTTATAGGATCTCAGTAATTGTTTTGATACCCTGTATATATAGATTTTTATTTGGCTTGGGGGCTTGACTGGTTGGTGTTGACATTCTGAGGCTTTCTTGGTCACGGCGGAATGACAGGTTTTAGACGGCAAGGGAAGATACCAATGGTGGCTATTCTAGGTACTGCCTGGTAGGTACGTAATATGATCATGAATGCCATTGAGGCAAGGAATCAGGGAGCGAGATACACACATGAGATCTCACAGAATTGAACGGCTGGATACTACTACCTAGCTGAGCAAAACTCACCGACATTCATCCCAATCCCAAGGTGGCAAGTTGTCACTAGAAAACCCTCCCTTCACTTATCGATACTAGTTAGGCATTTGCTTGGAAGGGACTGTTGCCTAAGGTCGTTCGTTATCAGATGGGTTGGTTGTTTTGTTATTGCTTACCTAAGTCTCATACCTCCCTAGGTTGAGAATCATCACAACAACCAACTGGATCACGAAAACAAGTCAACAACTCATCCATGATTCATCCCTTCTCACCACCTCATGTCACCAAGACCATGCGCAAACACCTGGAAATGAGATTATAGTTTTCTAGTAGATTTGTATGATTTTTTTCCATCCCTTTTTGTGGCCTGGGTGATTCACTGTTCAAACCAAACTCACCCTCACCGCTGCCTTCACACCATCACGTCTGCGAACAGGCGCAACGGCACAATTTTCATCTTTTTATGCCAGGCGCTTGTCGCATTACTATCGCAACTCGGTGAGGTCAAACGGAGACTCTCTCAACGGGATCTCACCAAGCTCAGTGAGTCGGGCTTTGCTTCGCGCAACGTACAGTTGCTTAGCGTTTGTCTCTCGGTGCACACCTTCACTCTGCGCGCGCATACTCCTCATCACAGTAAGTTCGCACTCGTTCAATTTCTTTCGTCCTGGCTCAAGTTTCTCTCTAGCATCCCTCAGGAACGACTATTCATGAGAATCAACACCAAGGACCGCAACCATGGCTACCGAAATCCCCAAGCCCCCTGACGAAGCTTCGCCTGAAGCGCAGTCAGGATCCAGCCCGTTTTTGAAAGCGCAATTCCAGCCTTTCGGCGCCTCTGCCATAATTACACCGCCGCTGTCGCAGGAGTCGTGGCCTGTTTCTTGCGATGATGGGACTCCCTCAGTCGTGGGCGCCTATGATCGCGCCCTGCCACACCGGATAGAGACGAATGGAGACGAGACCGAAGATGATGATACGATGGATTTGGTTTCCCCAGCTCCTAAAGCTCTGCGTCAGTTGCACCACGTCAATATTTTAGTTTTCTGTACTGACGGATACTAGGTTGCGCCGAGGACGAAGACGACCGTGAGCGTACCCTCTCACCACAATCTTCTGAGGAACAGTCCCCCAGGGCAAACGAGTCCCCCTTTGATATCGAGCCCTCTAGTGACACTACCAACTCGGAAGAGGAGACCTTCAGAAAGTTCTTTGACCCGGACTACATTGACTGGGACTGTCTCTTCCCTCCGGCTCCTCAAGGTTCTCCCAGTCTCCTCCTTCGCAGCCCCGGAACATACACTCACCAGCTTGATCCCACGCCCGAACCCCGACCACCCAAAGTGTCATAGGACGACCTTTCCTGGGGCGTTAAATGGATCATTCTCAAAATCCTCGACCACAGTCACCGCTTTGCCAAAACCACCACTATTACCTTGCGTCTCTCGCAGAGACAGATCGAGGCCTTCTGCGACCTCTACACTCGAGAGTACCACATGTGGATAGCCTTCGAGCAGAACGTATCGGAGAATGCGTGGGAGGATATTCTCGAATGCGCTCGCGAAAGAGGAGTATCCACCACGGTCGTGATCAGAGAGCGTCGCCCACCACTCTCGACGGATCACATCCCGAAAGAGGCCGTGGAGTTTGGTGTCGAGTTTCTCAAGGAATTCCGACTTGGGGACATCGTGCCCAGCCTGCGAGAATGGTGCGCTGTCGAGAACATGGAGTTCCTCATCCTGCATCTGGAGTGGGATATCTTTCAGGGGAGTCTGGATCGACAGGTTCTCCGGTACGCTTCCAATAACGGATGGCTAGACCGAGACCTTATCGCTTCGAGGCATCAGGCTCTACTGAATGAGGAGGCGAAGTCGTCTACAGGGAGAAGAAGTGGCAGGGCCCGTAGCCCCTTTCTCGGCTATCTTAAAGGTAAAGTCCCTCGGCGTCGCGATCCGAAACCAAAAGAGAGACCAAGGACACCTATGCAAGGCGACAAAACTGCCAACCGAGACTTTGCTGCTTCTGAAAGTCAGACCAGACAACCCCGAGCTCATCGTTCCGAAGTCGCCGGTCGTTTATCTCATTCGTCGCCTTCGCATAGGTACAGAGTCCTCCCTCACCTTTCTTACCCCAAAGCCTCGAGAAAGCCAAGTCCGACGGAGTGCCGACACATCAACAATGCCATCAAGCGCCAGTTCCCAGGGTCGTGGCGCTACACGCGTGGCGATCTCGTCAAAACCCTCGTCGAGGAAGATCGACCCCCGCGACCTTTCCGGGCAGCGAACTGGCCCTATTGGAGATACGATATGGAGATGCTGCAGGCGCCGAAGAGCTACCCACCGGCCGAAGATGAAGAGGCCGATGATGCGCCCAGGGGCCGGAAAAAGACTGCCAGGGTTAGACGCACAAAGGCATCGAGGGTCGCGCCGTCTTCTTCTACGGAAGTGACGAACTTGCCTCAGTCATTGACTACCGCGCCTCACCCCATGAGCGAGGAGCTGTTGGCTGTCCTCCCCGGGGGTGCGAACTACCAGCATCAACGAGGACCACAGGGTGGTGTATCAGACATCAATCCATCCGGGACTCAAGGATTCACAGGTAGATTCGGCGATGAGGACTCGGACACAGAGCTTTTCAAGGACCAAACAAGCGCAGCTGATGCCATGTTCGCGAGACCCAGTCCTTCAACCCTTTCACCAACTCAGCGGATGCCCCAGCCAAGCGAAGACTCGGCAGATCAGGGGAGCGTCATCTACGTTGGAAAGCCCGCCGTGGCTAATGCCGCTCCATCGGAACTGCTCCGCCAGCAGCTCGACACGAAGTACTCTGACTATCTCAAATCCTCTAACCCGGTCGGAAGACCATCGAAGAGTCGGAAACAGACCCAGAGGGTTCAATTCGATTTCGACGATGACATTTATGATATGGATCTGCCGGTGGCAGAGAAAGATCCCGGGTACCATCCCAAGAACGGGTCACACAGGAAGATGGGCGGGGTCAGGAAGACGGCTAGGCCTGGAGGTCAGAAGAAAAAGGGGCCGGTCAAGAAGAAGACGAAGAAGAGTGAGGGCGACCAAGTTGGGGATACTGTCGAGGAGGCAGGGCAAGGACTTGGCGGTTCGGCGACTGTTGAAGGAGATGCTGTGGTGGTTGGAGGAGTCCCTACGACGACGACTCAGAAGGTTTCCATGGCGACTGTCCAAAACAACTCTCCGGTTACACAGGTAAGCGATCCCGAACGGACGGGTCGACAGTGTCACCCTCTGACTTCATACCAATAGAATTCGGGATCATCAGGGCGCATCAAGATCGTCATCAAGCCTTCTCAACCTCCGCCCAGGACCCCATCCAAGCCCTCTCAGAATTTCCTCGCGTCACCCATCAGCCCCGTTCAAGACGGCCAGTTCCCCAGCCCCTCAAAGAGCACCGAGCATCTCTTCGGCGTCTCCCGCGGCCAACCGCTCCCCAGCAGCCGCACCCGCATTGCCCACGCCCCATACGCCTGGTCCGCCGACGAAGCCGTCTTCGCGGCCGTGGCGTCACGCGCCCGCTTCGCCGAGACGGCAGACCGCGTCTTGGAGCCGCGTCGCGCTGAGGGCGGCGAGGCTCTGAGCGCTGGCGACATGCAGAAGGAGTACGGGGAGCTGGGGAAACTGAGGAAGAGGTTCATGGGACTGGAGGACGCGATGAGGGCGCAGGGGGCGCAGGATGCCGAGAAGGCGGATTTTGCTGGCTGTGCGGACGTGGCTGTTTATGCTGAGCAGGCGGAGGAGGCTTGTTTTGCGGTCAGGGTTGGCGGGGGCCTGCAGATGGGTGAGGGTGATGTTGACGAGGATGGGGATACGCCTATGCTGGATGCCGAGGAAGAGTTTTGAACCCGGAACGGACGACTAGGGGGTCAACCAAGCAAAGCAAGCGTGTGTTTGCTATGTATGGGGAGGTCGGTAAGGCTTTTTATGCTTGCGCATCTTTCTCGATTGCTATGTTTTTTTGGGTTTTCTACTTTGGTTTTCTGGAGGACGCCTACTGTCACGGGGAGAGGGGGGGAGCTTGGGATGGATGATTGCATTTGGAGCCGGGATTGCCTGCCTGCGTTAGTTTTTGGTGGGATATGGAGGGGTTGAATGAGTAGTGTCGTGTCGGAGATCAAGTTGTCGGAGATCAATGTTGTCTTGTCTTGTAATTGAGGTGGGTGGTTGTCAGTTTCGTCGATGAGATGGAGGAAGAAGGCCCAGATTTGTGGGAGGCCTACCACCTATAGATGTGAGCACTTTACCTACCTAGTACCTATGGATTCTCTTCAACATGATTGATGTACGCCACCTGGTAATACTCACCTCATACACTTTTTAGCAGTTGTCTTACTGCAACACACCCAAGTTTGTTGCACTTTCTGGTCATGAAACTGCTGCAAGCCGTACCCGTCTGTTCCATGATAACCGACGACTGCACTACCTCAGAAGTCTGCCTACCTTGCCTAGGCACCTAGGTAGCAAACAGAACCCCCCACTGCTTGTATGCAGCCTGAATGTCAAAGTAGAAAAACTAACCATTGCCTTCAAAAAAAAAAAAAAGGATACAAAAGGCAGAATCACAAGTTGAGGGAAGGCATGGTTGTTCCAATTTACCTTACTCCCTGTGGAGATGGAATGACAGCAGAATATTAACCTCTCTAACCAATCGCCCTGACATACTCCATCTAACTTTTAAGGCGATCCTTCCTTCCTCTGCTTCAACGAGTGCCCACTTGCCTTTTTGCTGAACTCCCTCCAACGCATGATGCGCTTTTGTGAGACGGCGAGATTTCAATCTTCTCTCTTCCAACTCCAACTCCAACTCCAACTCGTTTCGACCATCGCTCAATTTTCAAGAGATCACACCACCACTTTCAAGCGTCGCCTTCCCTAGGATTATTATTATTTTTGGGCCATTGACGTTTTTCAGAGCGTATGATCCAACTCGTTTAACCTTTCAAACTCGTCCTCTCTCGTTGCATCACAATTCCAACGTCCCATTTCCCTTCTTCATCTCAAGCGTCCACCACCATCATGGGCTTAGACGGCTTCGAGCCTTCTCGGTCGCCCATCACGCCTTGGTCCGAACTCACCTCGGAGTCTTCATCTGATGAGGGCGGCTGTCTCATTTACCCAGTCGTTCAAGAGAGCAAGCCAGAGCCGATTACCCATCTGCCAAATGGGAAACTTGACGAGGATGATCTGGCGCACATGGACGAGGAGGCTGAGGACTCTGACGATGAGGACGACATCTATCGCCTGAAAGTAAACCCGGACAAGCCACGGAAGATCTCGGAAAAGAAACGACTCGATGCTGCTGCCTTTCGGTCCTGGGTCGAGAGTAATCAGCGCGAAGTCACAAAGAGTTCCGTCGAGGCTCTCCAGAATATCGATTATCAATCTGTCGCCCACCTGGTTAGGACCAGCGAGGGTAGCAAGATAATCGCGACGCCGCGAGAGTACCAGATCGATCTGTTCGAGAGGGCAAAGCAGAAAAACACCATCGTAGTGTTGGACACAGGCATGATCAATTGCGGCTCTCGTCGCAGACAACTAGGCTAACAGCCACAGGTTCCGGGAAGACCCTCATCGCAGCTCTCCTCATCAGACACACGATCGAGAAGGAGTTGGAAGATCGCGCGGCGGGCAAGCCCAAGAAGGTCGCCTTCTTTCTAGTTGAAAAGGTAGCACTCTGCTTTCAACAGTACACCGTCCTCAGCTGTAATCTGGATTACCCAGTAGCCAAGTTCTGGGGCAACATGACCGGCCCCATGAAGACCAAAGGCTTCTGGGAGAGCCAATTCAGCGAGAGTATGGCCATGGTCTGTACTGCCCAGATCTTGCTCGACTGCCTCAACAACGGCTTCATCAAGATGTCCCAGATCAATCTCCTCATCTTCGACGAGGCCCACCATACCAAGAAGAATCATCCGTACGCGCGCATCGTCAAGAATCACTACATTCGCCAAAAGGATGACCGCCCGCGCATTCTGGGAATGACCGCCTCGCCTGTGGACTCGCAAACGAGAGATGTCAAGGCTGCGGCATCAGAACTTGAGACCTTTCTTTGCAGTGAGATAGCAACTATCTCGGATGATGTATTGCTCGATTCCATGGGCCAAAAGACCCAAGTTGAGGTCAAGGAAACCTACGACCTTCTCGAGTTTCCCGAGGAATCCCGAACCGACCTTTGGCGGCAAATCTCTGTCCAAGTCTCGCAAAACAATCAGTTTCGAGCACATCTGGACTTCACGATGGAGGCATCATCAACTCTCGGTCGCTGGAGCGCGGATCGTTACTGGATGCTTCTCATCACGGACTCGGAAACTGCGCGGCTCGTAGCGAGAACCGATCGCGACTATTCTAGGGACTTCGCATCGAACCAGGCCGAGCAAGCGAACGAGGCAGTCCGGAAGGTACGAGGAATTGTTAGAGACCACGACCTCGGACCGATCGAACCGGGTTCACTAGATCTGTCATCAAAGGTCAAGACTTTGTATGCCATACTCCGAGACGCCTTCACCCACCGTATCACCAAACGGTGTATCGTTTTCGTGGAGAAGAGGTTTACTGCCTGCCTACTATGCGACCTTTTTAAGCAAAAGGGCATGCAGATCCCAGGAATGGTCCCTGCATACATGGTAGGTTTCTTCTAGATGGGAACACTCAGTGATACTGTCTGCTAACGTTCTGGACCTAGGTTGGCTGCCAATCTACCACTTCCAACCTCGGAAACATGTCTTTCCGTGATCAGGTCTTGACGTTGCAGAAGTTCAAGCGCGGCGAAACGAATTGTCTCTTCGCCACGCCCGTTGCCGAGGAGGGAATCGACGTCCCGGACTGCGATCTTGTCATTCGCTTCGACATCTACAATTCCGTCATCCAATACCTGCAGTCAAAGGGCCGGGCAAGGCAGGACCAGTCTAGATATATCACCATGGTGGAGGAGGGCAATATGGCACAGCTACGCCGGCTACACCAGGCGACGAGAGATGCTGCTGCGCTGCGACGGTTCTGCTCAGCCCTACCTGCCGATCGCAAATTGCAGGATGGAACCATGGACGCAACGGCCATCGCCCAATACGAGGAGATTGCCCAGAAGGTGCACGAAGTCCCCGGCACCGGTGCCCGCCTGACATTCCCTCACAGCCTTGAGGTTCTGGCCAGGTTCGTCTGCTCACTGCCATCTGCTGAGATTGGCCACAAGCCCGAATACATCGTCACAAGTTTCGAGTCCAAGTTCATTGCAGACGTCATCCTCCCGGACGCTTCGCCTCTCAAGTCCATGTCGGGCTTCCCGCAGCGCAGCAAGATGCTGGCCAAGTGCTCCGCCGCCTTTGAGGCCTGTGTAGCGTTGCTTCAGAAGAAGTACATCGACGAGCACTTTCAGCCCATTTTTCTCAAGAAGCTTCCGGCGATGCGAAACGCCCGGCTGGCTGTGAGCGCGAACAAGAAGGCCGAATACGATATGCGACTGAGGCCGGAAATCTGGTCGGGGGGAAGCGATGAGGTTCCAACAGAGCTGTTTGCCACCACCATTGCACTCCGCAAACCAGAGGCCCTTGGCAGGCCGAGCCGACCTCTAGTCTTTCTGTCCAGGAAGAAGCTGCCGGGCATTCCTAGAATACCGCTCTTCTTTGGCAATGGCCAGTCTTCTGTGGCGGACTTGCTCCCTTGCGATGGGCCTTTGCAGCTTACGCTCGAAGAGGTTGAAGGACTCGCAAAGTTCACGCTCAAGATCTTTGCCGACGTGTTTAGCAAGGAGTACGATGCTAAACCTGAGCAGCTCCCCTATTTTCTAGCACCCTGCGCCAAATCCCACGACGACGTTTCTGCGAATGACCCAGCGCAGATTGACTGGCCGCAGGTCGAAATCGTTCGAACCAACGATAACCTTTCCTGGGAGAATGCCCCGGATAGTTTCTTTCATGACAAGTTTGTCACCGATCCTATGGATGGGTCGCGCAAGATGTTCATAAACGGCATCAACAAGTCTCTTCGGCCCTCTGACCCTACCCCTGAGGGCGTTCCAGAGCCAAAAAGTCGGGCCTATCGCTCCGTGGAGCATACCATCAAAGAGTACAGCAACAGTCTCTTCCTGAAGTCTCGTAGGAAAGCACAATGGGGAGATGACCAACCGGTGGTGAATGCGGAATTGCTCTCGCTGCGTCGCAACCTGTTGGATGAGTTCCAGGTCGACGAGGATGTCAAACAAGAGTGCTATGTCATCCTGGAGCCTTTAAGAGTATCTCCGGTAAGGTCACTGCTCAGCCGATGGGCCCAAATGCTAACTCAGCGTTGTTTTTAGCTTCCTATCGATGTGGTTACGATGGCGATGAGCTTTCCCGCCATCATCCACCGCGCCGGTTCTGCACTCATCGCGCTTGACGCCTGCGCGCTCCTTGATCTGCCAGTATTGCCCGCCCTAGCTCTGGAAGCTATCACCAAGGATAGCGACAACACTGGCGAGCATGATGAAGAGCAGATTAACTTCCAAGCCGGCATGGGCGACAACTATGAGCGCCTAGAATTCCTCGGGGATTCGTTCCTCAAAATGGCCACCACCATTTCTCTATTCACACTGATCCCGGACAGTGATGAGTGTGGATATCACGTCGAGCGCATGCTTCTCATCTGCAACCAGAATCTGTTCAACCACGCCGTTGACCGGAAACTATACGAGTACGTGCGCTCCAGGGCCTTCGACCGTCGCACATGGTATCCCGACCTCCCGCTCAAGAAAGGCAAAGCCCCAAAGACGAAGATGCAACACAACCTTGCTGACAAAACCATTGCCGATGTCTGTGAGGCGCTCATCGGAGCAGCGTATCTCTCGGCCGAGGAGGGCAACTTTGACCTGGCTGTCAAAGCCGTCACTCGCATGGTCAAGAACAAGAACCACAAGATGGAGAGGTTTAGTGATTACTACACCCAATTCCAGGTACCTCCATGGCAGATGGCTTCCGGCAACGCCGTCCAGCGCCTGCTTGTGAAGCAGGTTGCAAAGGCCACAGGATACCAGTTCAACTTCCCACCTTTGCTCCGCAGTGCATTCAAGCACCCGTCGTATCCGTACGAGGAAGTTCCCAACTACCAGCGTCTCGAGTTCTTGGGAGACGCCCTTCTTGATATGGCCGTTGTCGATTACCTCTTCAAGAAATATCCGCTCGCAGACCCTCAGTGGTTAACGGAACACAAGATGGCCATGGCCTCGAATCAGTTCCTTGGCTGCGTCTGTGTGAAGCTCGAACTGCACAAGCACCTCCTTATCTCAACGTCATCTCTCATCGGCCAGATCAGAGATTATGCTACTGAGCTTGAGATCGCTGAAGAGGGCGCACGCAAAGAGGCAAAATCCAAGGGCACTCCCATGCGCCGTAACTTCTGGCTTGATGCTTGTCATCCCCCCAAAGCCTTGCCCGACATCGTCGAGGCCCTCATTGGCGCCATCTTTGTCGACTCCAAGTACGACTACTCTACTGTCCTGAACTTCTTCACCCGTTTCATCCAGCCGTACTTTGAGGACATGGCTCTCTACGACTCCTTTGCGAACAAGCACCCCGTCACGTTCCTGTCAAGGAAGATGCATCAGGAAATCCAGTGTTGCCAGTGGAGGATATGCACGTCCAACGTGCCCTGCCCTGTGGAGGAGGGTATCAGCGCACTAACGGAGAGCGACGTCGTCTGCGCGCTCATGGTCCATGGACAGGTCTTTGCGCACGCCACGGCCAAGAGCGGACGATACGCCAAAATCTCCGTCGCGAAGAAGGCACTCGAGAAGCTAGATGCCTGTGGAGACGACGCCCTCGCTGCCAAAGCCGCGGTGGGATGCGACTGCAAGCCCGAGATGCTGGAGGCTGGACCTCCTCAACGCGGTGGACTGCACGATTATGGGACGGCAGTTTGACGGTCGCCACCACACGATGATGTCCATAAGCCCTGTTGGCCGAGTGGTAAGGCGTTTCACTCGTAATGAAAAGATCGGGGGTTCGATTCTTCCACGGGGCAAATGACTCTATCTTTTGCATTTTTGCATCGTTATGCTTGGGGAGGGGAGTTTACTTTTTGTGTCTCGGGAAGAGAGGAAGACAAATGACGGCGTTCCTTGGGGTTTTCGGTTGGCGGCGTTGAAGAGGTTCCTTGAAGAACAACAAGAGACGGTAGAACAAAAACAAAAACAAAGAACCAACAACACTTCTTCGTTGATGTCTTACCCTGAAACCCCCCCGGATAACGCACGCCAATCTCATGTCCGTTCTTCTCGCCCTTCTCCGACTCCCCGTCTCGATCTTTGCTCTTTTGCTTTTTCGATCGTCAGCTTCCTTGCTTTTTCAGCTGAGTGGGAAACAAAATGAGATTTGCTACTCCATCGCATGGTTCTAGGGTCGGCGGGGTTTGCTTTTTGATTCCGGGCCTCGGGATTCTTCGATCTGCCGGTAACTATGGGTCTGGGGGCTTGCTTGGGCTGAGCTGAGGGTGGATGAGGGTGGATGAGGGCGGATGAGGGTGAGATAAAGAGGATTTTGGGGGGTGCGTTTGGGTGAGAGAGAGAGGAATGAATGGGATTGGGGTTGGGGGGTGGAAGATGGATATCTCTCGAGGGTGGATTGATTGATTTATGCATAGAAATGATTTCATGATGATGGTCGTATGAATGAACGGGCGTGTGACAGGTAGACGGAAAGGCCATGGTTGGTAACTAGAACAAGACATTCGAGATTCTCTCCCGTCTTCTAGTCTCAAATGTCAAGATAATAATAGCGACGTCTAAAATGTGCGTTTGACGTGACATTTGTTTACGATGAGCGAGCAGCCAGCAGCAGCAGCAGCAGCCGCTCAATCCATGTATCCATCCATCCATCATTATCCTGAAACTCGGCAAATCCGGAGCCTCATCTCGACTAAATGCAGCTTCTCTTCTGCCGTCTCCTGGGGGCTTTCAAAGTGCAAAAGCACACACACCACACTCCCCCCCCCCCCTTTCCCCCGCCCAACAAACCGGTTCATTACCCAGACCCCGTAAAATGCCCACGTTGTTTGTTTGGGTTTGTGCCGATCCCCCATTTCCATGAGCGCCTTGCGATAAAATCATGACACAAAGGGAATTATAAAGAGAGAAGAGAAAGTGTTTGACGAAATTGTCAAGTTGAAAAAGAACAAGAAAAGCAAACAAAAAAAAAGCAGGACTCCGCCGTCCATACCCAGCAAATGTAGCCCTCGAGAAAAGAAAAGGGACACAAATGTTCATACCTCATCAAGGGCAATGGTCTAATCTTCGGCGTCGGCTGCGCAACCCTCGTCGTAATGCCTCGACGGGCCAACAAACAAGGGCTTCTGTCGACGGTTTCGCGTAGTCGTCTCTAGTTTTTGCCTCTTCATTTCCTTCCGTAGCCTAATGGCAGTGTGAATATCCACCTTGGCGTCGTCGTCCTCCCCGAGGCCGTATAGGTCGAGCCCTGTGTGCCTGAGGTCGATGCCGAGCTCGGCGAGGGAGACGAAGCCGGGTCCCCGACGGAGCAAATCTTCCACGTCCCAGAAAGAGTCGGAATCCTCGTCATCGGACGAGGAGATGTGTCGCGATTCGTATGTGCGGCGAGGGGGAGAAAACGTGCTCGTTCGACTGCGTCGCAAGTGTTGGTGTTGACGAGACTTTTTCGGAATCGTCTTGTGTCCAGTAACTGGCCTCTTGGGACTCTTGGGCGTCTTCGGACATTTGGGGGCGGCTGTGAGGGCTTGCGGTGCCGACGGAGACTTCGCGATTGGAAGCGGGTCGAATAAGCCAGGCAGGCCAACTCCAAGGACGCCATAAACATTCTCCTTGAACAGGAGATTTTCCTCCTCACGGGGCCGCGCAGTCCACTTGCCCACAAATGAGTCGATTGAATTCTCGCTAGCGTCCGAGATGTAATACTCCAAGTCAATGCCATCAGTCATTGGCAAACGACTGGTCTCGAAGCGGTTCTGGTTAACGTGCCTTTCAATCCGGGGAGGGACGAGTGTATCGGCCGAGAAGTCATCTTCAACGGCAGTGTAGTAGGTATTTTCCGCGCTTGTGCTGCTCTTGTCGCGTTCATGGCTTGTCGTTATGCAAGGGGGCGGGACAGAGGCATCAATTGATGTGCAAGGGCTTTGTTGTCCTTGAGATCGAGGAAAGGGATTGCTCGAGTAGCCTGATGACATGGTAGTCGGAGTAATACATGCCTGAGGGTGAAGCGCCAAGGATGAGGTCCGAACTGGAATGTGCTCAGTAATGTCATCGAGGCGCTGCCATCGGGGTATTGATGAGGCACCAATGGACCGAGTTCGTGGATGCGACGGATCGGCTGAAGACGAGCTGGATGGTCGTGAAGAGGGTTGGGAAAACTCGCCACGAACGAGTGTTGGCGGCGCTGGTAAGCCGTGATGTGTGTCGGGACGAGCTTGCGGGCGGTCGGCCTGCCTGAAGCGGCCAAGAATCGCTGGGAGCGCGTTAGTTGAACGGACTTCTGTCTCAGGCCAGGGCATGAGCAGCATACCAGGAGACGGCGCGGGCGAGTCAAACGCCTCATCTGCTGCGGTCTCTATCTCCACCCTTCCAATACGCCGATGCCGCGCTCGATCATCGCTGGTTTTTGGCCGAGTCCGCGGCAATGGTGGAGGAGACGCCGGCGTGGTGTGGTAGTTGAAATTCGATAGTGAAGGGTGTAGACTCAGGGGCCTTGGCTTTGGTCTTTCCGAAGCCTGAGCGGCAAATGCGTTGAAGGACTTTCTTCGATCTGCCAGGGATGACTTGCTTTCCTGGGAGTCGAGGGTGAACTCGGCCACATCTCCCCGTCTCGATAGCCTTTCAGCTTGGGATTTGCTTGGCCTCAAAGTGGTTGATCCGATGGAACCCGAAAATGATCTCCAGGCCGAGGCACTGGACGATGGCCTCGATCGACTTTCTCGGAAGCTACCCAGATCACCATGGGGAATTCCTGGTGCTGGAGCACCCTCTTCATCCTCCGGGGCACCAAAGCCGTACGCGTGGAAGTCAACTTGAGAGTGGTCGGGTGGTTTTGCGGTTGTCTGCAAGGTTAGCTGGCCACTCTTGGAAACAGCGTAAAAGGCTTGAACGGCGTCGCTGTTTAGGTTCAGCCCGTTCTCGCCGATATTGCGTTCCGCAACGTCTTCCCCATACTCCCTGGCGCCAGCCGCCTTTACGCGCAAGCGAAAGTTAGAAGGCCTAATCTCGCCCTGAGCGTCTAGAACATCCACAAATCGGTTGTCCTGGAAGGAATCGAAGGAACTTTCGTGTCTATGTTGTCGCAAGGGCGAAGGAATCTGCGGTACTGGCGGAGGCTTGTCTTCTTGAATGCGAATCTTGTCTGATGTGACAGATGCGGGCCTTGAACTTCGAATGCTACGGCAGACGGATCGAGGTCGAGCGGCGAAGCCGTTTCCATTGCCAGGAGCTGAACTCGGTCTTGAAGCAGAAAGGCCCCGAAATCGTGGTACCAAGGGCGCGGGAGCGGCGGCGGAGGCGGGGCTGGTTTCGAGCTCGGGTTCGGGTTCGAGAATGGAAAGCTGTGCCCGACTACGTTTTCTTGCGGCTTGCTGTAGCTGATCGAGGACGTTGGGGCCGTTTCCCGCGACGGGGTATGTTCCTGTGGTACCGGGGGTGAGAACCGAGGAGCCATGTCTAGCTGCATATTAACTTACCTCTAATCGGTGGTAGGGAAGCGACAGTTGAATCGTAAGCCTGGCTTTTAATCGCTGGTCCAGAAGAAGCTCGATCGCTGGACGATTTTCTGGTCAGGAAGCTGAAGAAGCCCATGGTCACGGCCTTGGCCCTGCCATTCGACGGGACAGGATCGCGACACTACTCTGAGTTTGCGCAATCCTGGGTGAAGAGTTGCGAGTGAAGAGGCGAGCGGAGGGCCTCATCGGCCGGCCGTGAGCAATTAGGTGTACCTAAGTGCCCCCAGGTGGAATGGAGGCAGGCTGCTCCGTAGGTACGGAGAAGTAGGGTGGTCGACAAAAGGCAATGGGCGTCGCCGTTCTTTAGTAGGAGGGACTAGAGACAACGTCGACACTCGGGGCGATGTCGAGGCCGCCCTGATTGGAGTTACCAGGGAGGGCCTGGGGTGAGACCAGGGCAGGAATCCAGAATGCAGACTTGCTCGAGGCGGTTAGCACGAGATCTTGACCCACGGGGCGAACGTTTGGATGCGTCCTGCACGTCGCCGCCTTTCTCGAAATACGGTACTCAAACATGAGTGGGAGAAGTCAACTGATGGCGTTTCCCCCTACCCTGGTCTCAGACCAGCCGGTCTGTAATGATGACGCGGGTGGATAGCCGTGAGAGGGATCCGTGCGAAAGAGCGATTGCACGACTCCGGCACCACACACACGAAGACTCGTTCGGGGGTCTTGGGGGTCCACCAAGAATAGGAGTCAAGGATGAGACGCAGTAGCGTCGAGGTAGCAGTGGACTAGCGGGGGAAGAATCGGCGACTGACAGGCTTGATGGCGTTCGTTCATGTCGTCACGCCCTGGATTGAATGCTCGGTTGACTGACTGGTGCCCATGCCGGGAGTTCAAGCGATGCGTTGACCAGAATTCCTTCAAGGTGAGACCTGCAGCCGCGACTTGTTCGGACTGGCTGCACCTCGTAGATTCGCCGACAGGGGTAACGAGGGCAGAGACACGCCCCCCAAGATTGACCGGGGGGGCGTTTGGCTCGCTACGAGACGGTGGTGCACCCCCTGATTCTGGCCCCCCTGGGACAGGCAAGCTGATGCAGGGACGAGGGGTTCACGCTTGTCGGACTATTAGAGTGCCACGAAAGAGATGACGATGCTTTGACTTGAGCTTGAGCACCCGCTAGCAGGCGATGACAGAGGATTGAGGATTGACAGGCTGCCTTCAGGGCGTCTTAGGCGTTGATCATTTCGAAGCTAGAAGCCGCGGGCTATTCTGCCACAGAAGTGCCGTCAAGCGCCGTTAGGCCCGTTGATCGATGCCTGAGCACCTCGACGCCCCTTCAGAAGCTCCAGTTGTTCCTGCAGAAACACAAAGCTGCAAGATTTGGCGTTCCTTTCGCCAGAGGTCTCGACCCGGTAGGCTGTGGTTCGTCGTTGAAGCGGTCCCTGTCCGCGCCCGGTACTACCTGATACTTCGCCAGGTGTTCCAATGCAACTTGTGCGACGACGATACCAACGAGTCATGTCTCGAGTCCACGTGGAGGACATGGAGAGGGCCAGTTAGAGTGGCCCCCAAGCTAGACGCCAAGTTGGGGATCCGTGCCACACTCCCGGGTCGGCTAGAGGAGGTCGTGTATGTACAACCGTGGGTGAAAGGAGGAAGAGGGAGGAGGTTGAATGAAGCCTGCTGTTGGTACGCCTCTCAGGAGAGCAACAATGTTGTGCTCCTCATTCGCGGGAGTGTCCGACGCAGACTGCAAGCCAGCTGAGCCACGTAGCGAGCAGAGCGCCAGTCCCTCGGGCATGAGAACCAAGTGGCCGAGACGACTGATGCTGGCTGGCTTGGGGAAGCCCTCATGTCTTACAAACGATGTAGGAGTTTGCATCTGCGTCGGACGCGTATGTAGGTCGCCGGGCTCATAGGCTGATTTCGTGGTTCCATCTCGATCCTCCGAGAGACTCGGATTAGGTAAAGGAAGGCCAGAAGTCCGGAGGGCCGGAAGGAATAGCTGTACTATCTTCACTGGAAAAGTCGCATCGTGGAGGAGATCTCAATCATGTTGGCAGTGGAGCTGGGCGATCATTGTGACATTGGCGCCTGCCGTCAGTACCTAGAAGGCTATGGCCGGCGCCGTACGGGCCAAGATGTGGTCCTTGACAAAGCACAAGATCTTGTGGGAAAAAAAGGTGAGACAGCAAGATGAAGGATGACGGGGTGTGACAAGGCGGGACACACAAGGTAAGATCGCCGTCCATGCCCGGGAGAGAATTACTCCCAGGCACGTGTAACAATCTAGGTTTCTAGGTATCGGTTTGTAATAATTGGAGGAAAGTGCTGGGAAAAGGAATATGGAAGGCACTATCGTCGTGACACTCTTAAAATTGAAGGACCCAGTTGTAGGTAGCCATGAGAGTCCGTCTACCTAGGCTGTCTATCTGGGCTGTCTATCTAGAGGCAATTTTGGTTGTCCATGGGCCTAAAAAACACACTGTCGGGTTAATAGCATACACTCAAGCTCGTGGTCAATGTGCTGCTTTTTTGTTCAACTTCAAAGCCCCCTCGGCGAGGAACTTGTTAGCAAACCCCCCCCCCCAAACTACTATACCTAGCCTAGGAGACTTATTAACCAGACCGTTGCAAGAAAGAGACGGCGCGGATTTCTAGGGTGCTACTGCCCACATGGACTGGGCGGACTAGTGATTTGGTCTTGAGCCGGACTCTGGGCGAGAATTTGGGCATCAGAACAGTAGCGACGGTCGAGAGCTATTGTGTTAGGGGCACTTGAGAGGGGGAAAACTAGCTAAAAAGCCCCTAACGGGTGAGGAGAAAAGAAGACGGGATTCGGAGTTGTGCGAGTTTACTTTGTTACAAGCAGACAGCCCTGAAGTGGTTGCGATAATAAGGTAACTGTAGTACCTACCTACCTAGACCTAGTAGAGATAGGTACCTGGAAAGAGGTTAGGCCAAGACTCACTACAAACAACTGACCGAGATCTAGGCCAACGGTTTACAATGCAATTCACCTAAAAATACGCATGAGATGAAGCTCTGACTTGGTTAAACATCAACCAATTCGTTACCCGGGGCTGTCGAGAGGAAATACCCATCTCGATCTCTTTCCAATGAAGGCAGCCCCAACACAACGTCATCGCTTATTAACCCCGCGATGGAAAAAGCAAAACGCGGGGCTCTCAATCTCCGCCCTCCGTCCATCACGCACTTCGATACCTACCTACCTAAGTGCAGCTAGCTTACCTCGACAATCCTTATTCCTTCAATACCACACCTCAAACCTCTCAGGTTCTCTCGCCTCGTGCAATCGTCGCACATCACTTGCGTCACACCCACTACTCCCTCCATAGATTTCCCATCATGTCCACAGCTACGAACCCAGACCCCCCCGCGGGTCGTCCCGCCTTCATCCCCCTCGAAGCGAACCCCCAGCTTATGACGACTCTCATCCACAAGCTTGGCGTCTCCCAGGCTCTCCAGATTCACGATGTCTATTCACTCACCGATAGCGACCTCCTTGGTTTCATCCCACGGCCTGCACTAGCTCTGCTACTCGTCTTCCCCATCAGCGCCGTCTACGAAAGCCAGCGCATGGCTGAGGATAGCCTCATCGAGGAATATCGGGGCAAAGGCGACGCAGAGCCCGTTCTCTGGTGGCCACAGACCATCCGCAATGCTTGCGGTCTCATGGGCTTGCTGCATGCTGTGAGCAACGGCCCAGCGAGGAACTTCATTGGTGCGAATACTCCCATCCGTTCATATTGCCTTGCCGAGCATAGACTAACTGCGGCTACAACAGAGGAGGGCTCTACGCTCGATAACATCATCCAGAAGAGCATTCCGCTGGGTCCCGACGGCCGCGCCCGCCTCCTCGAACAAACCGAAGAGCTTGCTACTGCCCACAAAGAGGCCGCTTCCCAAGGCGACACCCCCGCCCCCGCGGCCGAAGATGACGTCGAGCTTCACTATGTCTGCTTTGCCAAGGGCAGCGACGGAGGGCTGTGGGAGCTGGATGGGCGACGGAAGGGTCCCATCAAGAGGGGCGATTTGGAAGAGAGCGAGGACGTACTGAGCGACAAGGGCCTCAACCTAGGTGTGCTCAAGTTTCTGGAACGCGAGGGCGGTGATCTGCGGTTTAGTGCTGTTGCTTTGGCTGGAGCATTAGACTAGGAGCTAGGGAGAAGAGATCGGGGACATTCGCTGTTGCGATCATGACACGTTTAGAATTGGCGTTCAGACGACATTCCACGCGGGACCAAGTAATGCATTGATGACGACTCTGTTGACAAACACACTACACACGAATAGGCCACGAACCACATACGCAGTTTACGCCAAGGGGATTAGCGAACTCTTTAGATTGACGAACTAAAAACGTCGTGTCCAGATTCTATACCCGTTGCCGTGATTGTGCAGCAGCAACTTCCACCACTTCTCAACATCACTACCCTATACCAGTCGCTCATGATGTTGAAGCAAAAAAGATGCCGCCCATATTGCACACCTGATACGTCCAAAGTTGTCGACTCTGAACACGACAACTCACTGACCTATTTTCAACGATGCCTGGGCCCCTGCAGCGCTTACCTGTCATCATGATACCAGAAGCACAGCTGAGTGTGGCTGTGATCCCGAAACTGGAAGCCTGATGGTCCCTTTTCGGTCGGTCTCTGCCTCGTTCAAGAAGCTAGCTCAGCTTCAGGCAGATTAACAAGCCACGTCTTGGAAACATGCATGGGTTCAGCTCCCCCACTCAAGGCATATATCAATATCAACTCTTCATCCACCCGTTACCATTAGTCTTCACCTTTATCCAGTTTTCACGCAGAGCATCCTCTCAGATATATACAACATGCGTAAGTGCTGTAAACCCTCCAGTACCGACATGTATCACTAACAATTATAGGGATTGCACGATGGTTCTCGGGTAGAAACCCCGAAGACTCTGGCATTATTACCGGGAGCGACGCTTCGGGCAAAACCTCATTGCTGTACTGGTTGAAGCTGGGCGAAGCTGTCACGACAATTCCCACTATTGGCTTCAATGTCGAGACCATCGAATTTCAAGCTGGCGGCAACATCACACTTTGGGATGTCGGAGGTGAGTTGACGCTCTGAATCGGGCCCAACCTTTACCACCTTCTGACGCAGAATTGGGTCGTAGGATGCGACAAGATTAGGCCCTTGATCCGGCACTACGTTCAGAATAAGCGCTTCATTCTCTTCGTCCACGATTGTGCCGACACGGAAAGAATCGACTATTCTATCGAGTTCCTCCAAGATGCCCTGGGATGGATGACCGAGATTGGGTGCACTCACATGTGGATTCTGCTCAACAAGCAGGATCTCCTACCACCATCTGAGAGGGAAACCATCGTCAAAGATCTCAGAACTAGGTTCGAGAAGGAGATCTCCCAACACGTTGATAACCATTTCATCAAGATCATGGATCACCCTGGCCTCAGTACTCTGTCGGGAAGGCAAGTCGACGTTGTCATCGAGGAAGTCAGGCAGGTCCTCCAGGACGAGAAGAAACCGACCATATCAGACACTAAGAAACAAGTTGCCGAGCTTGAGAAGGGTCCCGGCGAAGAGGAGCTTATACAGAGGATCCAGAAGGCCAATGCGGAGAGTGTTGATGCTGCGACTTTCTGGACCTCCTTTATTGAAGGTGACCTACCATCGTGGGATCACTACACTCATCTAAGGGCCGGGTACTTTGTCTTGCATGATTGCTTCGCCCGAGGATCTGGTCTACTAGAGTGTGCAGATGAGTTCATGGCCCATCTGAACCGCCTCCGAGAAAGAAACCCAGAGAGGTTTCGCAATACCGCCCACAGGTATATTTCCTAACCTCTATTCAATCGCCATACCTTACACCTCTACTAACACAACACCCCATTAGAACCATGACCATCTTTTGGCTTCACCAGATTCAACTGGCCGCGGTGACTTACCAAGTCACCAAGGGTCTTAATGAGTTTCCCACTCGAGAAGACTACGCCGAAATCCTCCTCCAAACACCCTCTCTCCTCCACTCCGGGCATTGGAGGCAGTTTTACTCCAAGGACTTGTTGTTCAGCCCCGCGGCTCGTGATAACTGGCATCTCCCCGACCTCGAGCCGCTCCCGACTATCACCACCAAGGCAAAAGAGGAGCCACTCCCCAGTTCGCGCGGCTCAAAGGTAGATCCCGATAGGCTGCCGCGGTTTGCATTCTCAGTAGTGCGAAAGTCGTTGGTGTCCAAGCTCCGACGCGGAGCTGTGGTGAAGCAGGCCCTCGAGGCATTGCAGTCTTCGACGATTCGTCTACGGGCCTCGGACCCTTCAGTGCCCCCTTACTCAGAAACTCAGGCGTATTTCTGGATCCAGTTGATCCACGCTTTCCTGCGCTCACTGGAGGTTGAGCCCTCCTCCAAGGGCTCCCACCACTTCGATGGCCCCGTGACGTCTCTGACATTTGGCGCTGTCAAGGCCCTCTTCGACATCACCGGCGAAGAGTGGCGCAAGTTCTATTCGCCCTCTGTCTGGGAGAGTATCCCAGCTCGCATGAGTTTCGTCAACCCCGACAAGAAGGCCCTGCCGAACATTTTCGGTATGCCATCGCAGGCAAAGATCCAACTCGCTCGTTCTCGCATGGTCAATGCGATTAGTCGCCGCTTCACAAAGCCAGCGGAATTGCCCCCCCGCGAGGAACTCGACTTCGCTGCCGCCATCATTGTTGACGAGGCGGCGCTTCTGCCCGAGGAGGACCTCGACGTCGCCAGCCACGCAAGTCTTCTCCAGTTCTTGCACCGCCGACTTTCTGGAGGAAATGGAGGGAAGGGTGGCGTCCCCGGACCTGTGGCAGCTGCCGCGGCGTTGGAGCTGTCTCTCAGCCTCGGGTCTACGCAGAGTATGTTCTGGGTGCAGCAGGCCCAGCTTTCGGTGGCTGGGGAGAAGCGAGCTTCGTCGTTTGAGGAGTTTGTCACGGGAAACTCACATTTGGCCTATGAGGACTTGCCACTCGTGTACTACTCGCCCGAGTTGTGGTATAGCTCACAGGCAAAGGAAGTGTATGTGGCGCCTGATCGTCATCCAGCTTCCAGCATTATCCATCGGGTCATGTCTGGGGAAGGGGGAGGCGACCGAAGGGTGTGACGGCCTCCAGCATGGGAGATGAATTTTGGAATGTGATCTTTTGGCCGGCTTGTTTTCTTTTGCATTAATACGTTTCCGTAATCACCTGTCGCTATCTATCCTCTTCCTACTCATGAGACACCTTTCATACTCGCCTCGCAAGGCTGTCTCTCGTACCTCTGACCATGAATTTTTCCACTCCGTACGGTCATGCCTATCTAGGAAAACTGAAGGTTATCAGCATGATTGGGCGTGACCATTTTCTTGATGTTGAATGTCATGTAGTCTGCCTCATGTGGTGGACAAGTCACGACGCTTTCAACCCAGTCCGGATTGACCCCCAACTTGGGTCTCATTCTGGGCCAACAAGGACGAGCCCTGCTCACACAAATCCCTTGGATGCGGCCCGAAGTTGACCTGATGGTGTGCGTGAATGCGAGGCCGGAGTTGGGTCGAGGCGCTGGAGTTAGGCTATATCGTAGGCAATGAGGCAGAGAACCTGGCCGAACTGTGCAAATGGTCGGCCTCCATGGGCAAGTTTCTGGGAGATATTAGGCACCAACCGCTGCACATAAAATCGCCTGGCATTCGGGTTAATACGGCCCCGCATCCGGGGACAAGTTTCCAGAAGTAAATAAAGCTAACAGGCCTTCCTGTCGTATGGTCCCAGAATGAAGCCCTTGACAACGTCCAGTCCACGGTCAGCTCGTCCACCATCACCACAATGAGAGACCGCATAATCGAAGACCAAATTCACAGGGAGCGAGAAGTCTTTGTTCGATTTATCAGAGAGGACAAAGGTGACGCTATTCGTGATTTGGCCTCGTCGTATCACGGAGGCACCCCGTGCCGCATCTTCTCTCTGACACATGGGTCCTTCAACGTTTGTGTCTTTGTGCAATTCGACAGCCCAGATCCCGATGTTCCCGGGGATCGCTGGGTAGTTCGTGTACCCTTCCCAGGACGCGTCCCATGGGTAGATGAGAAGATTGATTCAGAGGTTGCTACGATGATGTGAGTCCCGTTACTTTGACGCCCCAGGAATAGAACTGACGGAGCCACTAGGTATGTGGCGGAGAAAACAACCATTCCAATCCCTAAAATTCATGCGTGGTCATATGAAGCAGAGAGTCCTATCGGATGCGCTTTCATCATCATGGACTACATTGTTGGCACGACGTTGGCTGCCATGAAGTACCGTGCAACTGATCGATGGGGATTCACTGGTGTCCTGCGGCGCCCGGATTCGGTTCGAGTTTACGAGCAACTCGCGGATCTCTACGTTCAGCTCCGTGATTTGGAGTTTTCTGAGATTGGAGCCCTTGGCATGCCTACACCTGACTCACCTGACATTGCGATCCGACATCGACCTTTGACAATCGAGACGGTTCTTCAGGAGAGCGAGAAATTGAACCCATCAGACGTCTTCCCAAAGGGCAAGACCTTCAAAACATGCAATAATTTCGTGGATGCTTTATTCGCACTGAGCCGGAACCGGCTGAAAAGATCGCGGGATCCTGACCTGAATTCCGTGGAAGAGGCCACCAAGGTCGTCGTGGCCCATGACGGGCTTCACAAGCACATGCGTAGGAGCTGGCCTCACTGGCCACTGAAGAAAAATAATCAAGGGCCGTTTGTGTTGATGCACGGGGATATGAACTTGCATGGCAACAACCTTCTCTGGGATGATAATCTGAACCTGGTTGCTGTCCTGGACTGGGAATGGTGTCACACAGTTCCCAGCTCGTTTTTTCTACCTCCTACTTGGCTGAACGGATTCTGCGTCAACCCTATACGGACTATCTGCGTCCTCGGATTCCTACGTGATGTGGAGGTGAATTGCTTTCTCACCTATGTTACGGAGATTTCACAAAAGCGGCCTTTGCCATCACCACTTGAAGAAGAATGGAAGGATTTCCCCGCCGAGCCCTATTGCGCGCTGGTTCTCGCGCTTTTCCGTCCTGAGGCGGTTTACGAGGTATACTGGGATTTCTTGATCTATAAGATATTCTGGGAACCGTGTGAGGAATGGGCCGAAAAGAATATGGCTTCCTTTCTGGAGGAATCCCCAGAAGTGAGCATTTTTGCTACGAAACGAACTGAGCACCAGAAGCTCTTTGACAAAGGGTACGAGGGCTACGTGAAAAAGTATGGAGAGCCGCGAGAATGCCAGTGCATCAGTTGTCAAGAAAGTCGAGACCATTTCGAGATTCTAGGGGAGCTTCCACAATTATCTCCGGCGGCTAGTGCGAGATCACTGGCGCGGCGGAGGGGTGGTTTGGGGACTGAGTCGGAAGAAACTGGTGTTGAGGAGACGGAAGAGGCAGAGGCTGAGGGGAAACCTGAGTCGGAGACTGACGGAGAGAGTAGTATCTGATAGTGGTTTTCTCCAAGTCATGTATTCATTCAACGATAGACAGGGACGGTATCTCATGTATGGCACTTGAAGATCTGGGTTGAGAGAGTCAATGTTAAAGTTTCAATAGAAATTCTGCCAGTATTCCAAAAGAAAAGAAGAACTAGTTCATATAAAATCAGCTTAAAATAACGACGTGGACGTTATTCCAAGTTCTCCTTATCCATGTTTACCCTCTGGTGTTCATAGTCCTGTGTTGCCATAGTTGTCAATATACCCTTTTCACCTTAGAAAAACCCCTGTCCTAGCGCCAAGTGAGAAGTCTCATTTAAACACATACAAACTTTTCGTATCATTTTCTGAGCCCGAGTGCCCGATTTCATTCAGGCTCACTCAGGCATGTCTTCCCAGAGGATTGCCTCGAGCAAACGGTCGCCCACTTCCTTGGCTACTGGCTCCGTTGTTTCATCATCAGGGACGTCCCTGGATTCAATGACGTTGTTATTTTGGGAATGAGTAGAGGCATTGTTTACGCCACTGACAGGACCGAAAAGGGGGCTTCCAGTATCCAGCGTCGCGACGAGGCATTCATCCAGTCCCAAGTCCCAGTGGTGTCGCAGATCAAAGAACGAGTCAGGGGCTGGGGTAGGGAAGCCTCGATGCTTTGTGATTTGGCCAACCATTTCATGATTCTCGGGGCTAGTGAGCCGCCTCTCAAAAAGCTCTTGGAATGGGTTGGCGTTTACTGAAAACAAGCCCCTGAGGGTGGCCGGGAAGTCGCTGTCCTGGGGCAAGCGACCTTTACTTAGACCAAAGCCAATTGTCAGAACTAAGCGGAGGTATGATCTGGGTTGGATAGTGAGGATGTCTGCCCACTTGACACTCAAGTCTCGTCTCTTTGGCGTTGATGTCGATCCATCTAGTTGGGCAAGCCCTGTTATGTGGCGGACGATCTCGCTCACCCAGTCCACGACATCATACCGGGCCTGATAGACTCTCATGATTTGAATGAGGAGGTTGAGTTTCTTCTGTGCTGTCGTTATTGATCGATGGTCGTCTGATGGTTGCGGTGATAGCTTGACGTTGAGGATATTGAGCACAAGGGGTAGGGCGGTGAAACCGATGGCCGAGATTGGTAGTCTGCCTATAAGTCCTAGGCGCAGGAGTTCTTGATGGCATTTGGTAATGTCCGAGGTCGCGTTTTGTAACTCACGCCGGGTGTCGAAAATGGCCGATAGATCCTTGGCAAGGGAGCCCATGGTGTCAATACCCTCATGCAAGACACGCAGCTGGAGAACCTCGTGATGGCAGAGGTCGATGCGGGCGGTGTGGTAGTACATATACATGACGTTGGTGAATAGGGTGATTGAGTTGTTGTCCACGGCCTGCAAAGCATCCGAGGGTGCGAAATGGTCCAGGTCATGCTCTGAAGCCGATAGTTGTGCGACAGTTGATTCATACCACTTTAGCAAAGCATCCTGGCAATCTCGAAGTCCCAGTCGCCTCCCATCCCATAGCCGATGGCTTCCGTTCGGTGGGAGGGTAAGCAATAGTATGTCGGTGAGAAGAATGTACAAGTCGACCGAGTGGCTGAGAACCTCGGCTAACTTCCGCTTCGTTGAAGCATTGTAGACCTTTGATCGTTGAGCCTCGTCTTCGAGGTCCGCAGGCCTAAAGGGGTCGTTGTGAAAGTCAAACTGCTCCCCTGTGATGCGGATCGGCAGCTTTGTCAAGAGACTGATGGAGCGGTCTCGAATGATGCAAGCCCACCACAGTCTTTTTAGCGTCTGGCGTTGCTTTTGATTGTAGTCTGTGGGCATTGTTGCGTAGAGATGTCCCTCGGCGACCTTGGCATATTCGATAGCAAGACCTAGCCACCTGGTGTTGGGCTTCCTGTAGGACGATGAACAAGAGAATGAGAGGAGGGTGCATGCTTGTGCCATGGAAAGGGGTGAGGATTCAGTGTCGAGGTCATGAAGAAGCTTAGCACGTCGGAGGAATGCCGCCCGCATAGCTCGAATATTGGGGTAGCCAAGAGCTTCAGTGGTGGACTGCGAAACAAAAGTGCAGGCCGCGAAGAGCATGGAATGCAGGAGGACTAGAGGTATCTGATTGCTCGTTGGCTCGCCAGAATTCGCGAGATAGAGGTCCCAGAAATCACCCTCGTCAATTAGTGGCAAGATGGGATGAAGGTGGAGGAAGTAATTCCGAATCAAATCGTCCAGTAAAGGGCGTTTGGGAACTCGGAAGCAGCCCTGGGACTCGAGAAACGCAAAGTCTTGTTCGGGAAGTTGGTGGATGTTGGTGACTTTGAGGAACGAATAGTAGCAGTAGAAGAGTTCGGAGGACGTCGAACTATTTGCGGGCTGTTGAGACTGAGACTGAGACTGAGGCCCCGGAGGAAAACGAGTCGAGTTGGAGTCAAGACTCGAGAAACCACTTGTCGACAAGTTGCCTGGGAGAACTATAGCCGCCTAGTTTAGTAAAGCGGTAAGAGGACGATGTCGGTACCGGGGAAGTCGCCTACCCTCTGCATGACAGGAGCCCTCACTGAGTGGCCCTGGCAACTGGTTCTGGGATTCATCAAGGATGCCTTCTTGGATCAAGTCTCGGCCGATATCTGTCTCGGTCGATCCAATCCCTGGTAGCTGGTCTGGAACGGGAACGGGAACAGTCGGATTCTCTCGCGCTGCGGGCGTCAACTCGGGCGCGGTCCCGACTGCGTCGTTGGTATCGAACCGCTGATTGAATGGTGCGTAGGGAGGCATGGACGCTTGAACACCGTTGCCCGACTCGTATTGGTCTCCACGACTGTAGAAGATTGGGTCAGCATGAGAAGCGTACGTCATGAGGGACAGTGGGCAAGGGCACTCACTTCGATGCCCTGCTTGCGACAACGCAAGGCTCGCTGTCTAGGTAACAGTTCATGCATGGCTGTCCTCGTTGAGAGACATCACAGCGAACTTTGCGCGCCCGGCAGGACAGACATGCCCTGCTGGCTCTCTTGCGCGTTCTGGGTCGGGGCTTGATCTGGCCATCCTGTGTAGGCGGCGGGTACTGTTGGGGTTGGGTGGGACCCATGGATGTTGGAGGATGATGACGGGTTCGATGTCTGGTCGTTGCCCAGTTTGAGAATGGACTAGTAATTTGTGTATGTATGTCGTGTCTTGTAGTCTTCGTTTCCGCTGAGGCGAGAGGTGAGGTTGGTTGGTCGTGATGGGAGGAGGGAGACGAAGGATGTTAGTAAAGCCGCAGGTGTGATTGCGCGCAGAAGACTCAGCTCCCCGGTAGTTCGATGATCACAAATTCTGGGGTCATGGGGAGATCCAAGGGATGCGGGGAATTTCTGGGGAAGAGGAATCCAACTACGAGATAAGACGACCCCTGGTTCTTAGCCGACAAGATCGGCTAACTCTCACAATAGCCTCGGAAGAAGCACAGACGGCGATCAGTTCAGGGTCTTGAAGTGATCCAAGCCGATGATCTTGGAGGTTGTGGATTGTTTCTTTTGGAGAAGGGATCAGTTTATAATCTACGATGAGAGTGAGAAGCTCTAAGACGAAGTCATAATTCATAAAGATCAATGAGTGGGAAGTTCAAACTTCTTTGACATGAGCGCGATCCCAGATCCTTGGGCGGGACGGCCCCAGAAGAAGATCCGAAAGCGCGTGACCCCATCAGCCGAGCCAATCAAAGCGACGAGGGGAGTTGGGGATTGTGAAGGCATTCGTTCATGCTGGCTGCTGCTGGATGATGCATGTGGTTGATGGAGTAGGTACTAACTAGTTATTGATGCATAGTTAGTCTTTTCTCTTGATAACCTCCTCTTGCTAGGATTGGTCTTGAATTGACGGTTTGTTTCGCAATCTTTTGAGCAATGAAGCCCATCGGTTTCTTCTTGTTTGTGTCTTGGTTTCGTGTTGATGAGTTGAACCAGGGTTCGTTCAGGCTGTGTCTTTGATCGATCAATGATTCCTCTTGAGTTTACCGTCGACTTGCGCAACAAATTGACATCACCGAACAAAAAACTCTTGTAATTCATCGAGTACTGATCTGGGAAATGGCTGGCTGCACCGTCCTTTAAATATGAGAGTAGCTTCAAGCAGGTCTGCTTCCGAATTCGGGTTGCTTACTTAAATTGCCCGACCGGAGCTCGGCGTGTAGTGGGGCCTATCGGAGAAATCGGAGTCTCAGTCCGGAACTCTATCGGAGAAGACTCAGAGAAGATATGACTTTGTCGATATCACACTCCCTGTCTCTCCTTCTCTCCGCCCAAGTTACCCCAAAACCCCGAGGAGGGACTTGATGCATGACTTCCTAGCATAGGATGAGTGTTAGGCACGCTGCGTGCGAACCCTGTCGACGGGCGAAGCTCGCCTGTGGCCATGAGCGGCCCACCTGCTCCCGTTGTCGTGATCGAGGGCGAACCAACACTTGCGTCTATAGAGCCCACCCGTTTCGTAGAAGAAGCCCTACGAGCTATAGAAAGGAACCGGAGTGAGTCTTATCTGATACCAGTCTCATCCTTGACTAATCTTTCCCTTGTTTCAGTGTTTCCACCCAAGTCGAACCTTTGGCATCTTCTCCCCTAGACACCACCGCCCCTGAGGCATCGTCGTCAGCATCCTCGAACCAACCGCACCGTTACCCAAACCCTGGATATCTCGGAATATCGAGTCACTCCACTCTTTTCAACCAAGTCTTTTCTGATTCGGGGCCCGATACTACTCCCGATCACGATGCCTCACAGCAACCAATGTCTCCTTGCTCCGCCGAAGTCTTGACAGACCATTTCGTCACAGAACGAGCTATCCATGCTTTGCACAGACTAGAGAGACTGGATATTTCGAAACTGGCGTCATTAATCCGGTTCTGGCTTGAGAAAGGCGTCAATCTCGCCGTGGCTGAGCCCTTCGTGGTTCCATGTTTAGAGGCCGTTGAACAATGGAGCAAGCATTCGGTAATTCTCAGCTCAGGGGACTCTAGCTACAGGGGAGTCGCTCGCGTTAAGCCTCTGATTGCAAATACCCAAAAGTCAATCTCCATGTGGCGAGATATGGGCCCCCAGGAATATCTTTCTCAGATGCTTGGGGAGAATCTGAGATGGGAGAGTCTCGGGATCTTTTTTACTGCTGCTGCGAGGGCGACCTATGACACTTTCTCATTCGCGCCGCTTTATACGACTAACGAGCAGCGTCATAAGTTCCTCAAGGCTGTGACGCATGTGGGAGATTGCTGTTTGGAAACATGCCTTGCACTTGATTGTTTGAACGACCTACAACTCGTGTTGCAATTCGAGAACTTCATCGTACACTCTCAGGTAGACGGCGATCAGAGTGAGTCTTGCTTCCCAAAATCTCTTTATTCGCAGGGGGTTTATATGGCTGGAATCACTGACCACCTCTGGAAGGTTACCACTCTTGGAGGAGAATTGGTGATGTTTCAAGCTCCCTATTTGCCCTGGGTTACCACGAGAGGATCAGCGCAAACACTTCTGATATCCCGCCCTTTGTCATAGAGCTTCGCAAAGCCTGCTTCGCCCGAATTTACACTGCAGACAAAAGTCTCGCCGTCTTCCTCGGCAGGCCCCCACGGATAGTCAAAGAGTATTGTCAGTTTAAGGTACCGAACAACCGACCAGGCTTATGGGACAACGCCAAGGGAAGGGAAAGTGGTGACACCGCATCGCCAGTCCAACCAGACGGGATCGGCAATGATGCCTGGGCAATGGAGGGTGCTGAACCCATCAATTACACAGCGGACACACGCTGTGCTGCCATTTGTGCCCTGATGAAGGAGGAAGTCCTCCAACTTCTCCGCAAACGGGACGTATTGAACGAGACGGAAGGCATAAGGTATGGAAACTCAAGGTGCCCCGGAGACCCAAGAACTGCACGCTGACTGAAAAGCGAACTCCGTTCGCGCGTTGAAAAGCAGTGGCAAGATCTGCCGCATCACTTTCGCCTCGCGACCAGCCTCAAAGACTGCGAGCGGAATGCTTTTGAGTGCGACTTTCTTGCTGGGACTAGGCTCGACTACTTACATATTCTATTTCTTCTCGGGTTAGCGTCTCAAAGAAGGATATCCGAGCCCGATGACAACCTATTGATCATTGCAACCGAGATGCTCTCCGTCACAGTGGAAGTAATTATTCTCCGTGAACGTCTGGTGAACTCTGGGTCATGCTTGGTTTGGAAGGTCTGTGAAGCCAACACTGCATCTTTGGCTACAAAGGGATTTCAAGCACGCGTTCTAACTGAAGGTCTAGGTTGCGCAGTATGGACTCCCTGCCGCTGGAATAGTGTCACTGGCACTTTTGAATTCGAACCCGGCCAATCCAGGGTCATTCTCACGCCCGAAAATGATACAAGACCTGAGTGTTCTCGTCGCAGAAATCACGACCGGAGCCTGGATTCAGGCGGGAGAGCCCAACTTCGCTCTGTTTACGCGAGCTACTCGAACGATTCAAAGCTTGCTCAACACATTGTTAGCAGCGAAACCCCATTCTGGACCACCTGAGTTGCGACCTGCCTTGAGTGAAAATATTGTCGAAGGCTGGGATCCATATCTCAACTCTCAGTACTGGGAATTCGAGATGGACTTTTGGGCCAACCTCGCGGAGCATCCTACACTGCATGGCTGAGGTGAGCACTTTGCTGGCGGTTGACCCTCTCCACCGGCAGATGGCCACATTAGCTTGACGCTTACCATGTAAAGGGTGAACGATATGCAATGGATTGCAATCTCCGGACGAGATGTTGCTCTCTTCGAAACTGAGTCTATTCACCGTGCCCGGCATACGGTGCGAGTTGGCATACTTCCTCTCGAACTGAGATCTAAACTTGTAAAGGGGCACTCTTCAACATCCTCCTCCGCGATTCCTCTCCTTAATGTACTCAGCCACTGCTCTGAGAGATTGAGGGGCGTCGTCAACCTCCATCTCGACCTCAATCATGTTCAGGCCTTTCGCCTCTTGAAGTTCGGAGAGTTGCAGAATCCCCCGAAGCTCACCCCAGTTTTGGGCGCGGAATGTTCGCACAGGATACGAGGGGTCGTCTTTAGGGGCACCGAAGTAGCTCGGCGCTTCCAGGTTTCTCCATGGCTGCACATCGTTATAGCCCTGGTTGAAGCCATGGATGATCCGCTCAACCGTGTATCCGTTGTTGTTAAGCACAAAAATGATGACGTCGAGTCTATTGCGGATCATGTCGCTGATTGATTGTGCAGTCATCTGAAGACTTCCATCGCCTTCAAACACGATCGTCCGGCCCGGAGGTCGTGTGCCTTCCTGACACATTTCCCTCTGAGCCAGGGAAGCACCCTGGGAGGCGGCAAGCATGTAGCCGATGGAGAGCCAGATGGTCGAGTTTATGAGAGTTGTGTCATCTGGAAGCACAAGACTCTGGCCTCCGGAGAACGCCGTCCCTGTCTCAGTCATCACGATGTCGCCCCCTCTGATGAATCTGGACACGAGAAGCCAAAAGGAATGCTGGTCAACAACGGAACCGTCTTCCGGTTGAGGTAAATTCTCGAGGACATCTCTGGGGGTGAGACATTCTTTGGGATATGGTTCTGCTATTGGGATTGTTGAAGTTTTCAGTCTGCTCACCAACTTGGCGAGTGCAGACTTGATGGAAAGAGTGCGGCCGTTGTCGGATGCGTCGCTCATGTCGGCCGAGTGGACGGAATGGTTGTCGAAAACAACTGTGACCTCGGAATCCGGTATCGCGGTATATCCAAACGTGTTGGTCTCGGCGTCGAGCGGACCAAAGCGAAGGACAAGGTCTCGTTCCTTAGCCCACGCCTGATGGGCTGGCCCTCCTGCTGACCCGAGATGGACGCCATGGAAATTAGGCAAGTCTTCACTGACGGTGGATTTCCCGCCCGGTGCAACTAGCGTAGGGAAGCCCGTTACTTTGACCAGCTCGTTGATCTCATCCTTGATGCCGAACCTGGCCGTGAAGCTGTCAACCAGAATCAGGGGTTTCCTGCTGCGCTGGATTCTAGCCACGAGTCGATCCACTACCTTGTCCTCGAAAGCGCTATCGTACCCCGGAATTGAGAGGTCAAGCGGTGATTCAGGTGCAGGAACTTGGGCTTTGACCATGTCGGAAGGTATCTCGATGTAAACCGGTCGACTGTGTCGGAGACACTCCTTCAGTGTTGCATCGATCATCTCGGGAGCTGTCTTGGAATCTGTCAAATTCGCCTGGGCCACCGTGACGGTCTTGTATATATCCGCGAATGCTCTGAAGTTGCCGTCGCCCAAGGAATGATGAAGACAAGCACCAGCTTCCTGAGCCGCAACAGGCGCGGTTCCAACGATGTGCACTACGGGTGCTTTTTCGGCGTACGCACCCCCAATTGCGTTGATCGCCGAGAGCTCTCCGACGCCAAAGGAGGTAACAAGCGCACCAATTCCTTTGATTCTAGCATAGCCATCCGCGGCGTAGCCTGAGTTGAGTTCATTGGAATTGCCGACCCAACGAATGCCTGCCGAGTCGAGATAGTCCAGGACAGTTAGGTTGTAGTCTCCGGGGACGCCGTGAACTGAGCGAAGACCAATTTCGGAAAGCCGTTTCCATAGATACTCGGCCAGGTCGATTTGGGGCTGCATTTTGGAGTGGTAGGACCGAAGGGGGTTCCAAGAAGGTCGAGTCAAGATTCGTGAATGATGGACAAGGCTTCGGCTGCTCAGCAACAACTGAATCCTCATTTCAAAGAGCGAAGCGAGTTTGTCAAGTTTAACAAGACGCAGGAAGATGATGACGGCCTTTTATTATCAGCATATGCTAGAAATACCCTTATAATTTATGAATAGTAGACTCGAGAATTGAGATAAGGTGGAATCCACCATATACCGAAGCATGCCAGATTACTCCGTGATGGCGATAGCTTCACCAGAACCAACTTCATAATTTCTTCTGTGGCGGCAATTAGCGGCAGGAAACGGCATTACTCAAGTTGCTCCACTTGTAATGAGGTATCGGTGTTCGGCAAACGAAGGCTGATGCCGCTTTCGGCCCTTCGAGGGAGATGGGGGGAGGAAAGGTGGCCTAAATCAGAGTCATTGTGGATGAATATTTCAGTCCTTCGACCGGTATCTGTGTCTATTCGCTCTAAATATGCGAGAGCAAAAAACTCTCTTTACTAGAAAAGGAATATCATATCTGAAAGGCTTGAAGCCTGCTGGAAATACCATGCAAGGTTATCAATCCAATAGATGAACTCCGATCCTTCTCCACACTACGCCGGCCGTCCTCGGCATATTCCCCGCGTGTGCGGAGACTTTACTACTTTATCTTGAGATCCTTGCTTCGATTTCTTTTCCCTTTTTGATCCCTTTCTTGCCATTGATCAATTGCAACTTGCAACGTGTTTCCAACTCAGTACCACATCATGTCTCGCCTGTTCGTCCCCAATTCCTGCTCGTCACTACTCAGACTCCGTCCGTTTCTACGGAGAAGTCAGCTCCGCACATATGTCACCGAAACTCCGCTACGGCAAGCATTCTCTACCTCGACTGATTCATCAGCATCTCTTCCGCTGAATTCGAGGTGGTTTGCGGATCTCCAGGCACGAATCGCACAGCTGCAGGACTCGAAAAGCCCCGAGTGTGTTGAGGCAGCCAAGTCTCTACGTGAGCAGACAGACACGGATTGGCTGCAGTTATTGGCAGGGAGGGAGGGTTTCCTTACTAGCCAAGAATGGAGAGGACTAGATCATCATCAATTATTTTGGGGTGACATGGTAGGCATCTGCCCCTTGAAGTCTCGACATTTGGGATTCTTTCTGACATTACTTTCTCTTTAGGACAGCATGGTAGGTCAACTTTGCCCCTGATGTGGAATATATGCATATTAACCATCTGGACAGGGTAGGTGACTGAAAATAAAGAACGGAAATATTCAAGCTAATAATTCACAGCCCATATCAATAATGTAATGTACAACCGATACGTCGAAACCGGGCGAGTTCAGTTTATACGACACCATGGCAGAGGTGCCAATGCCGAAGAATTGAAGAAATGGGAGGAACTGGTAACGCCGCGAGGTCTAGGCCTTATATTGAAGAAGATCACGACTGAGTTCAAATTCGTAAGTGAGAAGGAAGGGGGATCTTTGGTGAAATCCATTGTCCGCTAATACAATCTCCCCTCAAACTAGCCGATGACCTTTCCTGATCGAGTAGTCGTATTGTACAAGTTGACTGAACCGCCGACTTATGATACGACATCTCTAAACATGGAAGCATGGATCTTGTCGGAGAACCACCGCCGAGTAGCTGCGAGATGTATCGATGATACGTCCATCTACGACTATGTCGCCGGAAAGAAGTCGACGATGCCGCCTTTTATGATTGAGAAACTTCGAACAACCTTTGAGCTGCAGGAACAGTCCAAGATCAAGTATGATGAGGAAGCAAGGGGGGTATTGGGGGCAGTGGATGAACTCGAGAGGAAATATCCAGAGGCAATAGCCAAGTAGCATTTGTCTACAAGATTCCCTACTAGCCAGCCTCCGAGAGGTTGTTCTTATGCCCTAGTAACCATGCTGTGTCCTCCAAGAACCCTGCTGCCCTGGCATCTCATGCAAGCCATTCGAGTTCAACTCTTCATGATGGCGAGCTGAGTCCAATTCCGCCTCCGGATAGCGAGTTGAACCTAGTCCTCCCCCTTGATAGCGACTAGAGCTCAACATTTGTGGTCCTTCATAGCGAGTCGAGTTCAACTCTTCGCCGCGATAGCCTGTATCATATCCCCCTCTTTGTCCCGCTGGGAGCTCTGCAGGCTGTCCTCCCTTTGATCGCCGTCGGTAGAACCAGATAGCCGCTCCGATGAGCGCGACACCAACGGCAGTGCCTAAGACGACGCCGGCGATAGCTCCCCCGCGAAGCGCCGGCTCACCATCGTCATCCGAACCCGAGTGTGATGAGGAAGTCGGGATTGGGGCTTGCGGTTCGCCGGAACTCGTCTCTGATGAATCTAGCTGTGAGTTCGTCGAGTATGTTGTGGTGTCACTATCACTACTACCGCTACTACTATCGCTAGTGCTACTTTCGGTGCTGGTGCTGGTGCTGATACTGGTACTGGTGTGACTTGTCGACAAGCTTGAACTCGACCTCTCGGTGCACGATGACCCAGGGTTCCTAACCTCAGGCGCAGTAGTCTCGAGAGACCCTAAAGTCGCACCATTTGGTGAACACGCAACACCGCCGCCGCCGCCATTCCCAGGCAGGACACGTACGCCGAATGAGTTGGGTTCACAGCACCAGCCGTCGCCTTTGCGAGTATCACTGTTCGTCCAGAGAGACCAGTCTGGTTCGGGGCACTGAACATGAACGAGTTAGCTACTGAGATGGCTGCCATATTGTATCGTTTCATGCTGCATGGGAATAGAAAAAAAATACCTTGGGCACATTGACAACGTCACCGAAACATTCATCCTCCGTCGGACAGCAGTATGCGCCGCCATTAATCTTGCAGAAAGACCAGCTCGGACAACATCTCGGTGAAGCACCGAAACCGCACTCGATGAGTGTGTCGCCGTCACACCCGCCGGGCTTGCGTAGGGCGTAGCCGCCTCTGAAGTCGCAGTCTGTTCCGATAGATAGGTGAACGATAGCCAAGACAACGAATGTCCGGGTTAGGAAGGACATTTTCCTGGTCGAATAGGAAACAACTGACAGGAAACACCAGAGTGGAGATGAATACGAGAGAGCAAACTAAGCCCATTGTTGTGAGGGAATTTCCACGACGAGGCACACAAGCTAGCGTGACCAGAACCTATCAGGGCTGATTGAGGCGTTCATCATTCTCCTATACCATCGTAGCTGAATTTATGCAGGCATGCCGGGATAGCGGGGTCCGGTAAACTGCCGAAGGGGCCATGATATTGAAGCTGAGAGAGTGTGTGTCGAGCCTCTTCGAAATATCTACCAACAAGCTAGGGGCGGAGAGATACTCCCTACGTCGGGCATTTCGGACCTATCTGTCGATATTTTGTCTATTTAAGAATTCTTTATTATCATTACCATAAAGGAAATTTCCTATCTTCTTTCTGTTGGGTATCCTTGTCACTCGATCCTACTCTCATTGGTGCGGCTGAGCTGTCGACACCCTCACCACAGTCTCGTTCTTGACAATGATCCCACCGAATCCTGGAGCAGCATGGAAGTTTTCCGAGGAACTATCAGCACCAGGTCCAGTAACTGTCGAAGTATTTCCTTGATACCTATCGAGGGCATGACTCTCAAAATCAGATATGGAGTTGCGGCCGCCCTGGTCAGGTTCGGCGAGCTGGTGTGTAGAGCTGGATTCATCACCCTCATTCGCCTTGTGTAGAGTCGACAGACGAATAGACTTTTTGTTTTGGCTGCGGACGTAGCTCTGTCCATAGCTATTGGAGCCTGAGCCGATGGTAGAGGCTGGGTTGGTGCAAGTGAAGAAGTAGAGACAGGCGGGTCGGATAGTAGGGAGACAAGCTGCGAGATAACTACGATCAACAAGACATGATAACGAAGATGGCAGCAGTTGAAACTTGTACTTACCAGAGACAGTGACGAGATTCACCTCCACTGTCGCCCATATGACAATAGTGCACAAGTTCCACGTCATGTCATCGGATGTTTGGTCAAATCTAGTAGACTCCACGATAATCACCATGGCAGCCACGCAGATACTATTCACCCATCAATACAAGGAAACGCCAAGAGTGAAGATATCTCGAGAAAACTTACAAGATACCAAACGTAAACATGAGCATGATGCCCAGCTTCTGCAGTGTGGGCAGCTGGAGCTTTCGAATTTGCATTATGGGTAGGACAAGGATGGCTATGTCGATGATAACGTGAACCAGAATAGTCCCAAAGAAGAACTTGGAGTCTTCAATATCACATCTTCCTTTGACAGATGAGTCCCAGAACAACTGGACGGGTACACAATGAAATATGCCCATGAATGTCTAATACGGTAGGCAGTTAGTAAGTCAGATATCTTATGGTTTCTGTCAAGGCTTCAGTGTCTCACCCGTATGATGATCCAGATCAAGGAGCATGCAAAGAGGATCTGAATCGGTAGTTTGATGTTGCTGACTCGGAACATGCGCCAGTAGAAGCTGAGAACGGATGCTTTGGCAAAGAAAAGTGCGAATGCGTATAAGAGCTCGGCGATATATAGAAGTAGCTTAGTTTGGAACAGCGCTTCCTCCTTTGGTATATGTTTGACATCGTTGATGTGGAGGCCAAAGCCTTTGCTGATCCCTTTGACCACGAGAGTCAGTATCATCATCGATCGACGAGCCACGAATAACGTACAGCGGGGTAGAATAACGAGCCAGGCGATGGCGATTGCCTAAGACTTGGGTTAGCCGGGTTGTGTCTATCCATCCTCAGGCGTCCATGGTAAACGTACATAGCAGCAGAGAGCAAAGTAGTCATCCCACCATAGACGAATTCTGGTGAGCCTGCGACTGACCAGTCGAAGAACTATGCACACGGTCGCCGCTGCAAATGTGATAAACTCTGCCGCCCAGAGCTCAGGCTGCTTTGTTCGCATCGTTATCTCTCGAGTCACTCCTCTCGCTTCAAGAAGACCTCGATGTCGTTCGAAGGCGAAGAACAAAAAGAATGGAGCCTCCGGGTTCGATCCGTGGGGAGAAAAAGAAAAGTTGCATGAAACTGATTAGCGAGACGAGACACACACGCACACACGGGCGGGTGAGATCCTGCTAATGATATATGACTGCATGGTAGATCTGGAAGAGGGATCTGCATGCCTCAGCTGCTGGGATGCGTCGGGGGGAGTACGGCATAACGAGGATGATCTTCTTGACGCCCAACGCCATTTGTTTGACTAGTGTATATGAAGATGCACACGCTGTCTAGCCTACAGCTGTATGTCGGCCGAATATTGCGTCTAACAACGCGAGTGGCTTGTTTTGGTGACCATTCGGGGCATCAAGTGTCGCGGAGTGCGACTGGTTAGAGCGTGGATATTTCAAGTAACAACGGCCGTATTTCTCATGAACAAGGATCTAGGGTTCTTGGATGTCGATCTTTTGCGGGCTCCGGGTTCCCCAAGTTGCCTGCCCCTGACACTAGAAAGTGCCGCTAAACTGAATCGTCCTCCTCGTAATACCTAGGCCTACCTACTTGACTACGTCGGCGGGGGTAATCCGGTTTTGCCAAGGCCAGGTTTGACTCAAGAGACCTGCCTGTGACCTTTGTTTGCTCTCTCGTAAAGCGAATAGGCGGAATGGGGAACAAGTAAAGGATTATTTCCAGGGGAGGCAACCGTGGAAGACTCAACATATCCCTCAGGCCACTACAAGTAGTGATCAATATATTCAAAATCTCCAACGGTCTCCTTGTGCATATCCCCCTGCGCCGAGGACATGTACGCACAGAACATAGGTCAGCGCTAAACCCAGCCTCCCGTGCCCTGAGCTATCCCCCCCAGGTTGCAGGCCTCGAAGATCAATTGCCAGGGCTGAGTCGTCCAACGTGCAGGAAGATCCGAGCACAACGCCGTGCCACGAGTCAGGGACAAGCACTCTCTGGCAGGACTTTCTGTCCGAGTGCTAATTTCCGGTGGATCATTTCATCCTTCGCTGCTAGAAACTGGCCATTCGGAACTAGAGCCGCCCTGGTTGGCTAAAGGACCTCATTGCCGCTTTTACCCAAATTTTGGCATTGGTCGAACTGATGCAGCTGGCCGTGCGTTCAAGGATATCATCAAATGCAGGCAAGAAGGCGAGACGAGAGAGAGAATGATCGGCGACATGGTGTAGACGAGGTGGGTCGAGATCACAGGCAACTGGTCTCCGGACTCATGAACATGTTTCTATAGATTCTGCTTTACCATAAAGCTCAATTTTTAGTGCCACTTGAACTACTCCAGTTTTAGATGATTGGCAATGCCATTCCCATCCCGACGTCAGCACACTCTAGGCTCCTATGACGTCGCGAAAGCGCGGATAAATTTGGCAAGCTTCTCTGCACCTTCAAGGGGAACCGAATTGTAGTTGCTTGCTCGGATTCCTATGTGACACACCAGGGTTAGTACTACTCGTCCAGGATGAGATGAGACAAGAACAAGAACAAGAACAGTCAAAGGGTTTATGAAAAGCTCTGGGAGTAACATACCACCCTGCGAACGATGTCCCTTGAGCCCAGTCAATCCCTGGGCAGCACCCTGCTCAATAAAGGCTTTCTCAGCGGCATCAACATCGCCACCCTTCGTAACTCTGAAGCAGATGTTGACGCGCGAGCGTACCGCCTTGCTGGGAATGATTCTGTAGACCTCGGGAGAGGCCTCAATGGCGTCATATATAAGTTGAGCCTTCTTCTCAGTTATGGCTTGCTGTTCTTCCATCTTCTTTGGGTAAGTTTCTAGCAGCTTGCGAAGGACCCGACCGATAATGTATACACTAGTCATTGGATTAGTATCATCTTGGTCGGAAATAGTAAACCAACTACAACTTACTCGAAGATGCTCAATGTGTTGTAAAGACTATTGTTCTTTGCAATAGCCTGGTATTGGAAGATGATGGGCGGAATAGGCAGGCCCAGTTGTCTCATGAGACCTGCAGAGGGTTGGGATGTGACTGGCGGCAAAAGGCTTTTCTTGATCACCACCACGGTGATGCCAGCCGGTCCGAGGTTCTTCTGGGCGCCAAAGAAGATGGCCGAATAGTTCTTGACCGGGATCTTTTTCGTGAGGATATTCGAGCTCATGTCGGCGACAACAATTGGGCCCTTTCCATCAGGCCCCGGCTCGAGAGACTTGGGAAATGCGGGAAATTCAACTCCATCGACTGTCTCGTTGGAGCAAAAGTAGACGAAGGCTGCATCTTTGGACAGCTTCCAGCTGCTCTCATCAGGGATGGTTCCAAACTTGCCGCCGTTCGACTTGCGGGCATCTGATGCACTAGTGAGTCACAATAAGTCAGTATAGCAATCTCTCATTATTATTATTTTCCTTTTTTGACTCACATGTTGACGTGATTCGACCCCAAGAGCCGCTCGCCTTCAGCTGACGCTTTCTGGGACCCTGGTGAGGAAAACAAGTTAGCCTGCCATTTTTGACATCTCGAACCTGTTCCATGGTTCCAAAATAATACAGGAAAGGAGTCATCATACAGGCGCCGGTAACAAGGTAATCAAGCTTGAGCTCATTGTCCACAGCCTGCTTGAGTTGGCGAAGCAACTCGGGATGCTCAGTGGGATCGCCTTGAACATCTCCAAAGATCTCTTTGTGCTTGCGGGCAACCCAGGCGCCAACAAAGTTATAGACTGCAGCAGAGAATTCTCCCTAACAATTCGAAGTCAGTATTGCAATTCAAGGTCAGTGTTGCTTATCTGGAGTAGAAGTCTACATACCGTGCCACCGCCTTGCATGAAAAGGATCTCGTAGTCGTCAGGAATATCCAGGCAGGCGGCCAGATCAGCTTTGGCTTGATTGATGATGTCAGCTGCTAGCGACGAGCGGTGAGAATGCTCGGCGACTACATAGGGAGAAACCAGATGTCAGCATCAACTCGTTCAAGAGGAGAGAGGGGGAACGAGGGCCTTTGGGAGCTACATACCGCCTAGACCAGTTCCATTGTAGTTGAGAAGGGCCTCGGCAGCTTCCTCGAGGACAGTGGTAGGTAGCAGGGCTGGGCCTGCACCAAAATAGGTGATGTCAGATCTGGAGGGCATGGTGTCTCGTCTCTGCAGGGTTTAGACTTGAACGTGTCGTTCGACGTTGAAAAGACGTTGGGTGAGGGAAGGTTTGTAAACTACCCCTCCTTTTTTTTTTGCTGACTGTTCTCGGCCGATGTCGGAGGGGATCTGTATGTGTAGCGGGAAACTGACGGCGTGACTCGAGGTAAAAAAGAAAAAGAAAAAAAAAGCGACGCGTAAATTCGCTCGATTTTCTCTGACTCTATTCGGCCTCGCAACGGTATGTAGCTCGAAGAAGGAAAAGAATCGAGGAGAGATGACTCAAGAGCAGAGTACTTCGTGCAAGTACCGAGATACCCGAGAGGCGACCTCGGAAGTTGAGAGCCTGCGGGGCCCCGCGTCAGGAACTGAGAGCACTGTTCCATATTGGGAATGGCGCTAAACCCGTCAGGCACAACATCGAGCACAACTCGCTTACTATCCCTAACCCTAGCCAGGACGAACAATGGCTGGCTTTGTCGTCGGTACCTAGAGTGGTATCTTCGTCCGACTTTATCACCAGTATCCAAGTGGAAAAACTCTGGTCGCTTTGTTAAGAAGGACCCAGGATATCCACGAAAGCCAGGGCATCCTTCATGTCCTTCCTGTTCACGACCATGTTGGTCAGGTTAGTCGGGTCTAGGTAGCTGATGATTTGGAAGCACCTTTGCGCGAAAAGTAATTGGACAAAAGATCCTTGACAGCATATGGAGTAACGAAGAGTGGGCCGAGGATGATGTGTTTCAAGGTCAAGGGCATGAATGTGGAGGTGAGTCGAAGGTGAACCAACGACTAGGAGACAGTTCAGGGGCTTAGTTCAGGGAGGACGCGGCAGATAAACAACCATGTCATGCAGCCTTACAATCTCCACATGAGTCGAGACTGGTCAACCTTGCAAGGGATGCGGTGAATCCGTAAATGGCCTCGCGATCGTGTTTGTACTATCTTGCACTTAATAAAAACTTGGCCAACGGATCATTACGAAAAGTAGCACTTCTCAGAGCTGAGATCGGAGACATCAACCCGCAAGACCGAGAGAAAGCAGGTAGCAACTGCAACGGAACGGAACGGAGGCCGCCACTTCGGTCCTCCTATCGTTTATCAGTCGTTGTCCGTCCAAGCCGGCTAGCCCTCTTCTGAAAAGAAGTCACTATAAGCGGTGTGCCCAGCCTGACAGCGACATGAACGGAGAATGTTCGTCTTCGTGTGTCTCCATCAAGGAGCATCAGCTCAAGCGCTTCCGGTGCATGAAGAAATGGGCCGCCAGCATCGCCAGCATGTAGTGGGCGAGAAATTGAGGGGAGTTGTGCGCCATGATTCCGTCGTTAGGGGTGAAGATATGTGCATGACTGCTTTCGCCGCCGAGAACTAAAATTCATCATCTAGAGGCTCGAACGCAATGTAATTTGGATAGCCATATTTCCCATCCAGACTCTCTGAAATATCGAAATGGCAACTGCCTTCATTTTGTGCTTCTTACCAACTACGCCAGTTCAGGGGCGGGCGTCTTCGGGAAGAAGTACCTTTTTGCCTGGGGAGCCTTGAGCACTGGGTACCTCCTTAACGACGGTACATGCAGCCACCAGTTCTTAAGAATCTCTCACTGCATTGGAGATACTGAAATATGCATATTTGATGTGTAAAAAAAGGGTTTCGCCGAATGACAGCTGTCCAGTAGTAGAGTCCCATCTATAAGAACCGCAAAAAAGACGGCCACCCACCCGACCGCGTCTCCCCTCAGTTCAACCTTCGTGTTGTTAGCATCCAGGCTCTCGGTATATTCCCATAAGGTTTCATCATTGGGGCTCTTGTCACCTCCTCTTTTTATCTCTCTTTATATAGGTAGTTGCGCGTCGAGGCAGGTGGGGGTGTGGTGATGGTCGTGGTGATTCCTTCCCAAGTGCGCGTTCTGGGGGTACGGAGGTTCAGGGGCCCAGAGGGACATCAACACAAGAGATGGTGACATCGGCTCATCTTCCCTTCAGATCAACTTTCCTGGTGTTCAGAACAGTGGTGATGTAGCTAGGTGCTCGAACAAGTGTGTCGTGCCTTGCCTGGAACCGTCAGAGCACCTGCACCTTTCTGAGTTCTGGCCGAGGATTTTCTTATTTGCCTCACCGCGAGGTTCAATTCAGTACAGCACTTAATCGTCCTTCTAGCATGGACCATTCACCTCGGAAATCGTGTTAAAATCTGGCCACCTTCTCTCGCCTGGCTGGGGGATGGAGACGACAAAACCCTCCCGGTATGGCAAGCAACTGACAAAATTACCGACTATCTGGCGCTAAAACAATATGGGATGAGGTATCATGATGTGCTCCCCATAAGAACTAGCCCAACTTATATGATGCGAGGAGGGACAAGGGAAATGATCAAAGTTGGAGGCTAAGGGGAATGGACGGATATGAAGGGCTGTTGAAAAATGTTGTCAGTCTTAATCGATGAAACGTCTTCACTGTTCAATCGAGGCTCATTGATTTCGTATAATATCCCTTAATACCACACTTGGGCAATCAGATCACCCTTTCAGCGTCTCTACGTTGAGGTTTTGGCAGTGCACACTAGACATCAAGAAACTTGACTGATTCCGCGAACTATTCATGATTCAACCCGGGACAGCAGAATTGCTTGCTTCACCTATCGTCAACGGAGCTTACCTAGACTACCTAGCTTTAGGTAATTCTCTCATCTGTCACGTGCCTTTTCTAATCCTTCGGCTTCAACGTTGCCTGCAGGCACCTGAAACGGGGCGACCAGGCCTCATCTGCTCCACGCAAACCTTGGTCTTTGCTCACATTTCTCACCTTATCCCAGAATAGCCATAGATGGATTTGTACGACTTGATACCTCTTGAACCGGCAAAGCGAGAGATACGGCTCTTGCATCTGTTGTCTGGAAGTCGAGATGACCCGATTGAAACTCAGGTTTCTCGAGTCTCTCTGAACGACAGTCCAGAGTTCAGCGTTCTCTCATATTCATGGGGTCCTGAAAACGACAAAGTGCCCATCAAAGTGGAAGGCAGGGAGCTTCAGGTCACCCGAAATCTCCGCCAATGCCTCGTCCATTTGAGATCGGAAACAGTCCCGCTGGTGATCTGGATCGACGCGGTGTGCATAAATCAAGGCTCAAACAAGGAAAAGAACACCCAGGTTCCCCTCATGCGAGATATCTATAAATCTGCGAGACAGGCATTCATCTGGCTGGGTGAGGCAACTACCGGTTTAGACCTGATCTTTTCTTCGCTTCGAGATCAGTCACTACCAGAGCAGGGTTTCCATTTTGAAAAGCTGGAACACGTTGGAAAAGAGCTGAATGCCTCGCCAGAAGCGACTCTAGCAGGTAAGGGATATCCCGGAAATTTGATCAAGACTGAAATCCTAAGTTGATGCTTAGCATTCTCTGAATTCTTCAACATAACGTGGTTCCATCGGACATGGATCATACAGGAATTCGCTCTGCCCCGTCAAGACCCAATGTTCGTGTGCGGAGGCCATCGAGTCCTCTGGACGGACTTCCAGCGATGGTTGAGCGCAATATCGAAATGCAACGAGAAAGTCAACAGCCACTGGGAGTGGGAAGATGGGGGCTCTGCCTGGCAGAAGCTGCACGTTCTGATATCTTCACAACCTTTGAGTAATTTGGACTCCTTAAGGTCGCTTTTCTCGAGGAGCGCGGTTCTTGATCGTGGCCTTCCGCTCTCTGTACTGATAACTGCGAGTGAAGCATCCCTCGCCACCAACCCCAGAGATAAGGTATATGGTCTCATGGGACTCGCGGATGCTGGAGCCACGGCGAGTTTGACGATCGACTATGACAAGACAGTCGCGGAAATATATGAGGAAGTTTGCAGACATCTCATTTTCGTGGAATGCAAGCTCAACATCTTGTCAAATCAGTCTCTGGATCTTAAACCTGAATGGGACGGGGGAGAGCAGACAGATGCCCTCCCAGACAAGCTCATATGCACCCTGAAATGGGGGGAACAAGTGAGATCCAGCTGGATCCGGGACTTTACCCAGGTCCGATCCTCCTTCAAGCGAACATCGCTCCTCCCTGACTGGAAACCCCGGGCTTCAACCTACGATGCCTGCTTGGGCACCGCACCAACGAAGAGTCCCAACTGGGTGCAAGGAGAGCTGGATATATGCGGGATAGAGATTGATGTCGTCAAGGAATGTGAGAGGGCTTGGTACATGGTTCCGGGAAAGATACCATATTTCATCAGCTGGAACTCTATCCTTCCACTCTTTTTCGGCGCTTCTCGTCCAACGGGAGATGCAAATAAAGAGAAGGAAGAGTCATCTGAATCGGAAGAAGAGAAGAGTAAGAGCAAGGAACCCGAATGGGAACTCCCTTACAACCCCAAGAATGGACCCGTCCAGACCATGAGGGAAGCCATCTGGCGCACAGTCATTTGCGATAAACTGACCGACGGTATTGAGAGGGCACCCGACTTTTGCGGTAGACTCTTTGACGGCTACATGGACGCTGTGGTGGGAAACTCGGGGGAGTACAAGGTCCCAGATGACGCCGACACCTCCCTTGAGAAGGAGATAAGTCTCTGGTCAAAATTTGTCCCGAGGATGAATCAGATGCTTTTTAGGAGATCGGCTTTCTCTACGACAAATGGGTGGATAGGCCTGGGGCCTGACCATATGAAGGAAGGGGATGTACTCGTCCTAATTTCTGGGGGCGACGTGCCTTTCGTGCTGCGTCCCTGGAATGATCGATATGTGCTCATTGGAGAGTGCTATGTTGAAGGGATCATGTATGGGGAGGTGATTAAAGCGTCAATGAAGGGGGGCAAGATGGGCGGCAAGTTGTTTCGAATTATTTAAACATAAAGCAGCGTTTGAGCAACGTTCCGATGATCTTTGTGTTCTAGCACGAAACAATTCCCAGGTTACTAGATCCATTTCTTGATAGTTGTCTGACCGCAAGCCATGGAGACTAATTGGGACTAAAGGCATGAAGAAGGTAGAAGAACAAACATATTAAATAATACACCTAATCCTTGGTGTACGACGTCCTGCTCATCACACTCACAAACTCCTTTTCAGCACTATTTACTGATGGGTTTGAGCTGGACGGGTCCGGGTATCTGGGGTCTCTCTCCATCGTATCGTCTACTTCAACAACCACCGACGTAACAGTATCCATCTGAATGGCCGGTCCCCGGAGGGATTCTTGGCTGATGGTCCGAGCAATTCCCTTCCGGCTCCTTGGATCAGAACCAGTCCCTCGACCGTGCCATGTCCACCAACCCCCTATAGTATTGTTCTCCTCATTCCGTTGGCGACCTCCCTGGATAGATATCGTGTTTCCGAACCGTCGAGCTCCTGGTGTTTTCAAAAAAGCAAATGTTCCCAAGCCAACGTCGTGAGAGTCGACCTCATACTTGGATGCGAAGATGATGACGTTTCGCGTGGTGCCGAAGAGTAGACAGTCGAAGGAGCCGTTTGAGGCGATCATTGCGCCTGCGAAACAGAAATAGCCATTGGGTACGTTGGCGCCCGCCATTGTTGCGATGCGGCCCATGGCTAGAGGGAGTGTGCAGAGCACATAGATGATTGGGTAAATCAGGAAAGCCGGGTTGCGGCTGAGTTGTAGGCCGGTGATGTCTCCGTCGTCATCCTTGGATGTCGATTCGGAACGGGCCTGGCGTCGGATAGACAAAAAGATGATGATGTATAATATCGAGGTTGTACCCAGGGCGATGAAGATGAAGAGATAATGGGTTAGCAACCGCAGGTTCTCATACTTGCGATTCATCCAACACTGTAGGTCGAGTCAGCTCCGGGCTTTCAGACAAGAGAAAGATCAGACACATACCCAGCTGCCTGCTCGAACAAAGAAGCCTCCGAATTCGGCACCATTTCGAGTCGCCGCAATAGGGGCAAAGGAAATGACATATACAAAGATCCAGATAGTCGCGATGGCAAGGTAGAGTACCATCTGGGATGTCCGGCGCCGCGCAACCACGGACAAGTAGGTGTGGACGGCAATGGCTGTGATGAACATGCTGGACGCTAAATCGCCTAGCGAGACAAACAGTCCTTGAGTGAAGCACGTTGGTGTGCCGACAACGATGGCATCCTTGCGTAGCCACTCTGCGTTCAAGAAGAAGGCCACTCCTTGATGCATGTCGGCCAAGAGCAGATTGACAATCAGAACGAGGAACTGATTCGGGCGTCTTCGCGCCGTCGAGGCCCGAGGCTCGTTGGGAGTTGCCATGGTTGCGCCCTGATCTCCGCCATTGTTGGCAGTTTTATTATCGGTAAAGACACCATCGATGCCGAGGGTGAAATCAATCGCTCTCTGCAAAGACCCAGACTGCTGGACCTCGCCATCTGGTTGGGTCCTGATAAAGAGATGCCATGTCGCAAGCTTGTAGACGAGATAGAAAAAGAGGGTAGAGGATGCGAAGAAGGAAATAAAGGCGAGCACGGTGATGGCGGTTAGGCCACTTCGGAGATCGGCACCCAGGGGTTTAAGGGTTCGGCTCTCGTAGGGAAGATCTCCCCAAGCCATGTTCAAGGCTCGATCGAGTTCCGGGTCGTTGATGGAGATGTTTCTTTTTTGCTTTTCTCACCGGAAGTTCCATGAGGTCTGCATGATGACAGACAGGAGGCTGTTAATAAGGGTGCAGGAGGAAGGGGACCTTTTGTCCTCCAACAAGCACCAGAGAGCGATGTGACCAGGGCTGCGAACTCATCGATTTAAAAGGAATCCCTGATGGGCTCGGTTCCACGACATCCTTGTAAGAAAGCTTGCTTGCCAAGATGCTGAGGCTCTCGGCGGATATCCATGGTGAGTCTAGCGTCGTGAAGCAGTCGCCGCTTTGACCTCGGTTCAGGGCGAGTAACGCCGAAGAAAGGGGAACGAGGAGCGGGGGGGGAGTCTGAGGGTAGGTATGTGCGAAGTAGCTGGCTAAGGACAAGTGGGAAGACGGATTATGTCTAAGGCGATAAACTCATTCTGGAAGAATCCGAATCGATGTCTTAAACTTCTCGCCGTAACCTGCATTGCCTAGGCGGCTTTGTTTGACTACCCTCACCTTTAGCAGCGGTTCCAGGATGGACTGCTCGGCCGTGTGATGGAAACAACTCAGCCACACTGCCGAGCCGTTGCTAATCTGATCTTGAAACGAGATCGGAATAGCTCCCACGTGTCTCAGAACGCCCGAGCGTTGTGAACAGGCCATTGCGCCCAGAAGTCCTGCTATCGCGTAACCCTCACTCGCTCAAGGTGTGAGCGTCCTGGTCGACATCTGGTGGGAAAACTCGCGTGGTGGCGCACGACACGAGTCAGCACTGCAACTAGCTTGAGTCAATTGCTCCCTGGCTAAACCGCATGAGTGGTTGGCTTGGAAGAATGTCGTGTCAGGTTGCCTAATGGCCTTAACTGTGTTGGGATAATATTGCGCTTTAGGTCGCACTTGCACATACACTAAAGAGGAGTTAGTGTGGGCGAAGTGCTTCGGCTGGAATGCATATGGACTTGTTCCGAGACGTGAAACGGTTGAGCAGCAGCATCTCAGGCCACTTTCAAGTGGTACTGCGTTTGAACAACTCATTCGGCAGTATCAGAATGACTGAAGACTAAGTAGGGGTCGTCGCATCTAGACAGGTTAAGCTGATTCGTCTCCTTATCTCCACAGCTCTCGCTAGCATGGAAGCGTCGGAGGGAGATGTTCTGCAATTTCTCATATACACATGGTGTGTAGGGTAGGTAGTTCTGTCAAAGCCTCCTTATTTCGAGTCGACCTAGCTATGCGAATAGCTCCTCTTATGAATACTTGAGCAACACAACGCATGGAAATGAAGAAATCTATTAAGAGGACGACCCCTCTATTAGCAGCTATGAGTGAAAGTCTAGAATTATCTCAACGATGCGCATGTTCTTCCAGCCCTAAATTCGACGCCTTCAACCATGTCGTGCATCGGACAATCCATTCGTTCGCAACATCTTGCTTTATCAACTGATAAACAGCATCTGTCGGAATCGGTGGGTTCCGGAAAGGCTTGGGTTCAGCTGACAGCGAGACTCCACTGGTTTCAGTATTATTCGTTCCCCCCAACCACTTTGTCTTGGTAGGTTCGGGCGTCTCATGACAAAAAGCTAACTCAAGTTACTCTGGAGGCCGCCATGTCGGCCTCAACACTTTTGGAAAGCTCGCATTGCTCTTCCAACAGCCCCAGAACTAGCACGCTTGGACATCACGATACTACAACTATTGGGCTTTTTCAAACGCAGATTCAACTCACCTTGCGTTTAATGCAGAGGAAGTTCAGGAGAATTTAGAGAACTAGTAAAATGTGGCATAAGGAAACGCTGGGTGTTGGGCAGCTGTGTTCACGCACGTAGACTTGAATCCCGGCGTACTATCCATTGTCACTCGACAGAGGATATCACCGCTTCGACAGATACTTTGGCATGCAACGACTACATTCTCCCGGATTTCTCATCATCCAAGCCCTCTCCATTCAATTAACCAAGGATGCCCTTTAGCACCAGGGAAAATTGATATTTCCCTATCTTGATCACCTGCAATGTCTTCAACGCAAAAGTACATCATTCGAAGCGTAGATTGCAGCGATGGCTCAAATTTCACGGGTTGCTGACACGCGACAACATCATCCACCTCCACAACATCAAGTCGGTCCATAACATCAGGGACGAACCTGTCAGTGTCATGTCGAAATCCCCGCTGAATATTTCGAGCCGTCCCTCTTTTGGTCTTAACCCACCAGACCCAATGCACGTAATTTCTCGCATATGCATTCTCGAGCCAGGGCCAGAGCTCAATCTCGATCTGTTGCTTTGTGACGGACCCGAAGGGCCTCCAGGACAGGAGAGGCATGGAAGTTTCTTGCAGACGGAAGTTGTAGCGATGTCTTAGAAGCTCAGCCCGTGGTAATTCGTTTTCGGCGTTGGGGTAGATACCTGAGGTCGGTTGATCTAGGAAGGACTGTGGTGATCCGGTCCAGGTCGAAACTGTCGTATCCGGGGGTGATAACGACCCCAATCCCCATCGTTCTTCGAGCTGTCCGAGATATCGCTGAATGAGGTCGGAGATCGCAGGGTCTCCGAGGAGAACGATCCCCAGCCACCAGAGAGCGACCCGTGGTCGACGGAGCAAGAATGCTTTGACAAGTGTCTCCATATCCCCAATGTCAAGAAGGGGTTTAATCACACTCAGGATGGAGCTTAGCCATGGACTGACAACATTGCAGTTGATATCAGGTTGCCAGAATACGCTCCAGACGATGCTCCCAATCGACCTTGGTTGCATACTGAGCGTCATGTAATACGGAAGGTCGCTTACACATTGTCGTATGGGTCGTGGCTCCATTGGACTGATTTTGCGCCGCCGTCGAAGAACAGGAATCGGGAACTGAGCCTGCAGCCTCATGATATGATAGAACGGGAGCGTGAGAGCTGCTAGAAATGCAGCCATGACGGGAGATAACGGGTCGGATTTCCCGCCTGTCTTCTTGCTCCATTCCAGCCCATACAAGTTGCAGAATTCGATAAGAAGCTCGGTTGCCTCAGTTGAGTCTGGTGGCTGCTGGTCTGGGATCATGGCATGGCCAGTAGTAACTGAGATGATTATATCCCCGGTGCAGAAAGCTGACCAAGGAGCGGAACCTCCTTCTTTGGCGGCCCAGCCTGGCGTTGGTGCCAAAACGGCACAGAGCCATTGGACTAGTTTCTGAGATGCAGGCGAGATGAGGTTAAGATTGATGCTTTTCCCTGAAGCATGGGAGATAGGCTTCGTGTTCGGGTTGAGGACATGCTTAGTGTATATGACGGTTTTGCCCTGAAGTTCCCAGAGCCGGACGGAGAGAATGTATGACCAGCAGAGTGCGAGGATCAGCAAACCTCGGGGCGCGGACCAAGTATTCGAAGTATCCGGCTTGTTGCGTCCATAGTGCCAAAAGTCGGCTTGAGATGAGGCACGGCATTCGATTGGTTTGGGATAAGAAAGACAAAAGAATTTTGGCGTGCCGTATAGATGACTGAGACTCCTATCTTGATTATTTGGTTGACCGTCCTGGCGATTCGCAAAGTCCGGCACGAGCCACAGGGGCCGTCCGGTCAAGACGCCAGCCTTCGGAAGATGTCTCGGTAATCCTGGAACATCTTTCAACATTATAGCAGGGTTGTCGAGGCCTGTTGGCAACGAGTCCCGTGGAAGGGTCTTCGCGAGTTCCACAAACTGCGTCCAAGTTCTCCAGCCCTCCTCGAAAACGCGATCAATTTCAGTTGACTCGGGTATAATAGGGTCACCATCAGTGCCAGTCAGGAATTCGGGGATGTGGAATGTAGTGCTTGATGTGGCAGATGTGGCATCGGAGGCGGCTTTCGCGTCTGGTGATCTTTTGCTGCCCGTTGGTGTTTCAACACGAGTGGGCTTTTCATAGGTATGGAGAATTCTATGTTCACCTGTTTCGATCCAGTGTCGAATCTGAGCGTCGCGTGAATTCATTTTAACCAAGCCAAAAAGGGGGAATCAGAGTAGTTATAGGTAGTTGATAGGTTGTAAGCCTCTCAAACCCCCCGAAACTCGCTTTCGTTTGGTTGAGGCCTGAATCACGTGACCTATCTGATTTTCTTGCATATTTTCTCAACGAGAACTTTCAACACCATTCGTCCGTCAACTCTCTGACCAGCTCTCTTTGCAACGAGCTCCTTGAGTGCCAATTCCATTCATCATCATGAAGACCGAGGAAATTCAACATAATGCTTTGCCAAAAGACCTTATGGTGCTCCAACTTGGTCAAATAGACCTCCTCCTTGCGATGTATGCATCGGATAACGCCATTTCCATTGACCCTACATCATCCGAACAACTCGATACACTTAGAGAATGGTGCGAGAACGATGACGATACAGTACCCAAGTTTTCGGAGACTAGCATAGCCATGGTCCTCAGGCTGGACCTTTCTGATGAGGATGATAACTCCTCAGATGGGACAAAGTCTTTACAACTGAACTTGTCTGTTCCACTGGTGCATGAAGGAGAAGAGATCGCAACATTATCCGACACGGAACCACCGCCAGTCAAAACCAGAGTACAGCAGCCGGCATGGATGAGCAAAGGCCAACTGGCCCAGCTAACCGCGGGAATCCCTGACGAAGACATATTGACCGTCATCGACCATGTGAGGGAGGCTACGTTGCAATACCTGGAAGAATCTAGAGAAGCAGAAGCACCATCTGGCCTACATAGCACAGATGCCTCTGTAACCCGCGTCTGGTTTTACTTTCCTTCAATCAGCACACGGTCAAAACGGGACGACATCGTACACTACGCTCCCACGTACGGCCTGACGGGATTTCTCCTAGCTGGAAAGCCCGGGATTCTGTGCTTGGAGGGAGGATCCCGGGCTGTCGACGATTTCATGAAATTCATCAAAACCGAGAGCTGGGGGGACATTCCCTCGCAGCATAAGAAAGTCAGCGAGCGCTTCCGAGAGGCAGGAAACGACGTGAAGCGGGTGTTTAAGGATATGCGGGAAATTACGGATATGTTGGGCGAGAGGCGAGGCGAGAGGGCAAACCGCAATGACATGAAGGCGTTGGAGGCTTGGCTCAATGAGAGTGGGCTTGGGGAGGCATTTGGAAAGGTCTTTATGTAGCCTCAGACATCGCCATCATGGGTACCGACTTTGGGCTGACCGAGGCGCTTCAAGTAATAATTGAGATCTTGATTCGTTCTGGTGTTGAACGAATCGAGGCATAGTAAATCCTTCAAGGGGAAAGAAGTTTGGTCTCCATTCCCAGTCTCTTGATGCAATGACCTACCTTCCGTTAAATTTCTGGTGGTGTTTGGCGAGCGCCTTTGATATCACCATGAGCTTGTTGCCTTTGTTCCCTTGTCGGGACTTCGGCTTATTCTGGGTAGACCAGAGCTCTGTGTAGGGAGGGATAGGAGGCAGCACTGCGAGGCTACTAGGGGCTCTCGGACTTGCCAAGGCTAGAAAGCTAGGAAAAGGTGTATAGGCTAGTACGCCGTCCAATAGTCAGACTAACTGTATTCCCTTGGAGGCTAGGGGTGATCTTGGCAGACTTTCCAAGACCAAACCATCCAGTATCTGTCGGGAAATCATCGATCTCCTGACAACACCAAGACTGCACCTAGCTTCAATCAATAGAAGGACGTTATCAGTGCTCGATTTTTTCAAGAAGATAGCCGGGAACTCGTTCGGAGAAGAACGAGAGACGAAAGTCGATATCGCTCCGAAGTCTCTGATCGAAACTGAAAATCGGCAGAAGTCTCCGGGCTTCCAGCAATCATTCTTATCGTCGGGGCCTGTTCAGGGGCTGTGTCGAGAAAAGTCGGCGCGTCGTCACCGAGTCGGGCTGTCCTTCCGACGTTTTCCTCCAAGGGTGCCATGTGGTCTATCGATACTCGGTAATGGGTCGCCTTTTTTTTCAACATGGTAAGACTCTGGCGAGATAGAGTCGTCCATGCGTCAAGATCATGGGGGGCCATGTCAATGGTTGTATCGTATAGGTTCGGTAGAAGGTTCGACGACGACGAGATCGGTGGCAAAGGTCGAATTCGGGCTGAAAGGTCGGAAGAGAAGTCCGCGACGGACGCAACTCGGTCGGTCGACTATGTCAATGCTCTGAGATCAGGCCGAGGCTTCCGCTTATCATCGGTGGAGTTTATAGTCTGTTTGAAGATATCATGAAAAGCATTGGCCTCATCCTTGATAAGGTTGTTAGAAGCTCGTACATGATGGGATTTCCGTGTTCCGCGTGTGGGAGTGTCGGTCGAGTCTGGTCCAGGAGACGGAAACAAGGGATGAGCGCATGTAGGTATGTTTTTCACAATCAGCCTCGGAATCAAAATACAGCGTGAGGTAAAGAAGCTATTGCTCATTTAAGTCCTGATAGGGAATAGGAAAGCTTCAGCAGCCCCTTTTCCAGTGCGGCGATGCTTGCCTGACTGGTCTCGTCGCACCATGCGCACTGTGCTGTTGAGGAGTTGAGAACCAGGGTTAGTGTAGGCGCCTAGGATCCCCCAACGCGCTTCTCCGGGATAGCTTTCCAGATTGAATAAACGTTAGTCTAAGCGCCCTGATAGATCATTTAAAGTTCATAATTCTCCTGTTCATCACGAGCCTCTCTTTGCTTCCTCGGGAGAACAGGTCTAATCCCTACAAGTGGCCTGTCCTGGCTACATAGGTAACCCTTCCATCATCCTTGCCTCTGTCTGCCCCCGGAACACCGCTCAATATTCCGGTTATTTTCTCACCCCTGGACCACAATTAAACACGCACGCCCACTACATTGTCGGTGGAGCTCGATACCTTCAGCATGTTCAGCGCCCCCATTCCCCGGAACTGTCTCTACAGTTCCGCGAGAACGGATATCTATCCCCATAGATATGACTCCTCCCCCTCAAACAACTAAATCTCTACCAATGGTCCTAAAAACTGGGCGAGCCTACTGGGTGTTGAGTGGGTACGCGTGGATTGCACGAGGATAGAATCTCGCAATGAGAAAAATTGAAGAAGTAAATATATACGGTATTAATATACAATATTCACAAGGCCTTCCTGGCTGATTTTGTACCATTATACTCTTTCGACTTGTATTGTCACCTCATTACGCATGTGAATGCCTCCATGCTCAGGGTCTAGAACATCTTTCGAGGACTCGTACTTCCTCCAAGGGCTAGAAATGACTGTTTGTGTCCCGTCACCCCAGTCTGGAGCTCCACGGTCAGACGGGCCGCCGTCTGGGCTAGCCAACTCATGCGTAGAGCTCGAAGCATCGCCGTCGTCGCGTTCTTTCGTTGCGGTGAAATGAGTGAGCTTGATGCCCCTGCTCCGGGTTATGGTAGACCGTCCGCTTTGGCCACCGCTGTGTGAAGAGAGGAATGAGCGGGGTAGGACCCAGGCGAATACGGGCCTCAGCATCGGGAGGCAAGCTAAATGGGTCATGTTAGGAATCTAGAGGGGGGCCCGGTGGCAATATCTTGGGTCGGCGTACCAGAGATAACGGCGAGATTCGCCTCCGCAGCGGCCCAGGCCGTATGGACACCCATCTGAATGCCGATTTCCGGCGAGTCCGAGTCAAAGCGGAATGATTCGTTGAGAACAAAGACAGAGGAAATACAAGTTCTAGATGGCGAGTTAGATAACGTAATTTGGTTAGTCCAGCCGCATGGCGCCAACTTACAACATGCCAAACATGAATAGGGCAATGACAGCGAACTTCTGGCCCTTGGGGAGGCTTAGTCTCCAGACCTCGATGACAGGGAGTATGAGGATGGCAAGCTCAATCAGCCCGTGCGTCAATCCTGTCGAGAAGAAGAAGGTAGATGCGTCAATGTTGCACTTTGCGTTTTTGATTGACTTGTCCCAGAGGGCTTGGGTGGGAACACATTGTAGTGTCACCATGAATAGTCGCAGGATGAACCAGGCGACGGTAAGGGCCGAAAGTATTTGGATTGATCGTCGAAGTCTGGAGTATTTGAAGATTCTCCAGTAGATGGCGAGGACGGCGAACTTGGAAAAGGCGATGCCAAATGAGTATGTCATACTCCCACACCAGAGCAGCAGCTTGGATTTCATGATCTTGTCCTCTCGGGTAAAAGTCTCAGAGGTCCCATAGTCGATCGGTCGCCCAAGTCCATAGTCAGCAGTCCCTAGAATAGTAGGTTGTCAGATGTGTCCAGGCCAACGAAGGAGGGTCCGAGCAATCGATGGGTGTTCGTACAAACCAACGCAATCGTCGTGTATCCCAGGGAGCCACACTAGAGAATACTTGTTACTAATGCCAACTTCAGTCAGCTGCAGAGAGGCAACCTACAAAGGCTATCACGGTAAGCCCGTCATCAAAACCGGAGCCGCACTTTGTCATCCGCCCCGAGACAATGCGGAGGACAACCGCGAGGGCCGCGACGGGGAGGGTCGCAAAAATCGCACCGTGGATCTGTGGGGTATCATCCGTCATGATGCATGCCGTTGGTTCAGGCGTCGGTAGACGAAGAGACGAAGGTTCCCACCAGGGGGGGGACGATCGATATAAATTAAGAAGATGGCGAGAGAGAGACTACGGTAGAAAAGGAGCAGGCGAGTCGAGGCATTTGAGGGACTCTGCTATCTACGTTGAACCAACAGTGGGAAAGATTGCGCGGAAATGCCTTGAAAGGGGTGTCAGGAACTGATTCCGACTGGTCGCCAAGGGCTGAATACTGCAGGCCCTACCAGCACCTAAGGCACCGACAGAGGGCTCTTATCACAGAGAGGAGGAGCCAGCAAGTTAAGGCATTGGGTCCCCCCCGTGGGGAAGAACGTGATGTTGCTGGGGGTGGAATCATTCCCCGTCCTGGGGTCAGGTCCTTGGTTAACCAGAGATGGCAAAGTTTGGTTCTAGAATTGGGGTTGTCTCCTTATTTGACATGTTCCAGACGGAGACTGACTCCACAAAGAAGAAGATTGCTTGGTCGACGGCGTTACGTGCTCGCGTGAGGACCTTGCTGACGGGCATGGGTCAGACGCTGGGCAGAGATAAGGCAATCAATTGTGGCTCCAGTCAGGAGTAATGCCGTCAACAGATGAAAATAATCTGGCCGTTGGTTGTCCCAGAACCCTGGGACCGTTCCGAGTTTTGGACGTTGGTCGGGGATGTTGGAACCCTACTTGGAGGCTCGGCGCCCGGTATGCATCTTTAACGCTCGGCATTCAGTACGGTAGTAGGGATATTTAACGCAGGGTCGAGGGCAGGCTGAAAGCCGCATGAACGGTTCGGCAGAGATAAAAAAGCAATGCAATGTAAAGTCCCCGAATTCCCACGTTTTCGCTTCTCCTCACCACCCACCGCTGTTGGACCACGGGGGCGTAAAATGATTCCATTGAAAAAAACCTCCTGAGCCCATACCCTAGAGTCGTCAGTCAGTCACTGATCAGGGAGGCCAACGCGTCATATTCGTCAACAAGGGCCGGAACCATTCGCGGTGGCGGAGGCATTTCCGCAAGCAGACAAAGAAGCTGAGCTTTGTCGGACAACCCCCGGAAAGGAAATAAAAAACAACAACAATAGAAAAACAGAAAAGGAACATGTAGAATTACTTTCAGTTACAGGATCAACCTGGCAAGTTGAGAGACAGGGCCTCAACGTGGCCATTGTTCAGCCGTGTCCTCCTTGCCTTGAAACCTCGCCACTTTGCAAAGAACCCAATACCTCGTAATCATCCATGAACCCTCCCCGGTCGAGGGGGGTCGGAGTCTCCAACCGACTGTGGAGTCGGCCCTGAGAAAATACTGCACAGTGAGGGAATTGGGGTAACTCTTCTCCACCTAGCGGCTAAGCGTGCCATGATTCCCCCATTCCTCGGATGACTTGACGAAAGGTGGGCGAGTCTGTGGAGTCACGGACACGGACACTGCGGAAACTTGCCTAACTCACCGAGTTGTCTAGGTTAAGCTGGGTACTAGGGGGGTGAGGGTGGAAACTCCAACGTCATAGCCGGAAACCTCTCCCCTCCCTGTCCTTGAGCACACCAAAGCAAGTCTAGCCTGTCACAGACAAAGAATGACTCGCCTGATCGCTTGCTAACTGAGGAACTACTGCGCTGTAAGGTATCGCTGGACTCCGCATAGTGGTTACAAGCCCCGACCGTTCACTTTCTCATCTCCATAGGCTCCTCTTCTCCATCCCATAGGCTTCACGGCTCCCCATGGGGAGGGGGTGCCACTGCCCCTCCGCTGTCATTGGATTGCCTCCTGTCTAACCGCAAACGGTAGGTCTCAACCATTGCTATCGCCGGTGCCGATGCCCGGAAGGTTTGATACCGGGCCTCCCGGAGGCCACTTCCAGGATGGATTGGTTGGTTGTCGTTACTTACTCTCCTATGGACCGTTTGACCATGATCCAAAGGGGATAGATAGTACTTACTCAAACCATCGAATTGGTCAGAGCGCTCGTGAGGATGCAGTCGCTATAAGTTGATCACCATTCCCGCGATTCAAACAATCGTCCTTCTTCGTTGCCAAGCACTTTCTCACTCTTACTATTCTCTACCTACCTCTTCCCTTCAATCAATCTATTAGTCTCCCCCCCTGGATCCGGCAAACATGTCGTACTCTCCGAACTCTCCACCTGAAAAGGATATCAAGCGGGATATCTACTCAGATGCTGAGCTCAACGCTGGGTTGGAGCGACCACCCTCCCAGAAGGGTGAAATAGACAACACGATCGCCCACGATGCCGTTTTTGGCGACATCACCGAGGATGGACCCAATTACCGCGCCGTATGTGCCCCTGCCGAGAGATCGAGCCGCAGACACTAACCCGTTTCTAGGTCGGATGGATTGGCACCGTTGCTCTCATGATGAAGACCCAGGTCGGACTTGGCGTTCTATCGATCCCCGCCGTCTTCGATACTCTTGGCATTGTTCCTGGTATTATCTGCCTGAGTGCCGTGGCAGCTATCACGACTTGGTCAGACTATATCGTTGGTGTCTTCAAGCTTAACCATGCCTCGGTGTATGGTATTGATGATGCCGGTTTCCTCATGTTTGGCCCCATTGGCCGCGAAGTCCTTGGTGTTGCTTTCTGCCTCTGTATGTTGCGCTAGCCGGAATCATCTATTGTCGCATATGTACTAACCCTAACAGATTGGATCTTCGTTGCCGGCTCTGGAATGCTCGGAATCTCTATCGGCTTAAACGCGGTCTCAACTCACGGTGCATGTACCGCCGTCTTCGTCGCCGTCGCCGCTATCGTTGGTTTTGGCCTCTCTAGCATTCGCACATTGGGCCGTATTAGCTGGCTCGCGTGGATTGGCCTGGTATGCATTCTTACTGCCAGTGAGTTTTCCCTTGTGATCAAACACCCCAATTGCCATCTAATCACGCTGTAGTTTTCACTGTCACCATCGCCGTGGGTGTTCAAGACCGTCCCAGTGCTGCACCTCAAGAAGGCCACTGGGAGTCCGATTTCAAGATCTCCAACAACCCTTCCTTCACTGAAGCCATTTCTGCCGTGTCTTCACTTGTCTTTGCGTATGCCGGTACTCCAGGCTTCTTCTCCATCGCTTCGGAGATGCGTGAGCCTAAGCACTATACCCGCGCTCTAATTGTCTGCCAAACCGGCGTGACCATTACTTATGTTGTCATCGGTTGCGTCGTCTATGTCTACTGCGGATCTTACGTTGCTTCTCCTGCTCTTGGCTCTGCTGGCCCGACCCTCAAGAAGGTCTGCTATGGATTGGCGCTTCCTGGCTTGATCGCTACCACGACCCTCGTTATCCACGTTAGTACAACCTAGTAACTCAGATATTGGAACGAATACTGACTACCGCCTAGTTCGCTGCCAAGTACACCTTCGTTCGTCTTCTCCGAGGCTCCAAGCATCTGACGGCCAACACCTTTGTTCACTGGGGAACCTGGTTGACCTGCACCTTCGTCACTGCGGTTATCTCCTACGTCATTGCCAGTGGCATTCCCGTTTTCGGCGGTCTGGTCTCCCTGGTCGGAGCTCTTCTCGGCACTCTGATGTCGTTCCAGCCCATGGGTTGCATGTGGCTCTATGACAACTGGACTAAGGGCCGACAGAACCCCACGATGAGGTGGTATCTCATGGTCGCCTGGAGTGTTTTTGTTATCCTTTCCGGAACCTTCCTTATGATCGGAGGTACTTATGGATCTATTGTTGGAATTATCGACTCTTATAAGGAGTCCGGAGGTTCGGCTGCGTGGTCTTGCGCCGACAACTCCAATTCCGTTTAAGTTGAGCGCGTTAGCATTGGTCGTTTTTAGCATACAGAGCATATAGCGAGTATTTATACATAGGAATCTCCCCAGACTTGCATTGACTACGGCTCGCTTGATCTTGAAACTAGTGAAACTAGACTTAAAAAACCGCCCCCTCCCCTGACAAGCCTTTGTTGCACAGTTCTTGCCGGCCAACAGATTTCACCAGCCCATGGCGAAAATAGTCTGGCTAGAGACATGAATGAGCTGAGGTAACTCGCCCGTAGGCCACTCACCTAATCCAGAACAAGAGCCTCCGACATACATCCTTACAGATGCAGTTCCCCATATCCATTACCCTCGCCCCTCAAGGTGTCCGCGACCTTGGCTCTGACGTAGGCCGTATCCTGTCCGAACTGGCCCTCCAGGACTGGCGCGGGCGTATCCAAGAGATTTTCCTGGATCCGTCTTGCGCTCGAGAGGAAGCGAGACTGAAGATCCCGATAGTTTGTTCCAACAATCTTTCCGTTCCTCTTCTTGAACTTGCCATCCACAAGAACTGTCTCGATATCGCCAACGCTGGCATGAAGGATGACTGCCGCAACGGGGTCGACCCAACCAAGCATCGACGGCGATCGACCGTTCCAGATCAGGAGATCTGCCTTCGCACCAGGGGCCAGGACTCCAAGATCATCACGACGCAGCGAGAGGCCGCCGTGGCGGGTGGCAAGGAGAAATGCCTGCTCCGCGGACATGGGGTTGTTGGGCGGCACATCCCAGCTCTCGGCGACCGCTTCAGAAAGCCTGTACCGGACGCTCTGAAGCCAGATGCGTGCCTGGGTGAGAATGTCACTGGAGAAAGTGAAGTGGGTGTCGACGCCCAGTGCCGCTTGATCTTGAATAAACTGGCTTCTGGGGTTTGTGTGGCCGTAGTGCATCTCCGACTCGGGTGTGATAGAGACGTATTGATTCGTACTTCGTAGTAGGGTCGCGCCGTCGTGGGTCAAGAAGCTTGCGTGCGAGAAAACGATGGGGATCGTGCCGTTGAGGTAACCGAGGGAGTGAATGTCTTCGGGGCTATTGGTAGCTAGATAGGATATGGTCAGTCTCTGCCGTCTTGCGTGAATGGGATGAGATGCTCACCTCCCCAGGGTCCCTGAAGGGAGTGCGTCGTGATTACCGAAACGTTGAATTCCCTATTGCACTGATCAGAAATGTTTTGCCCAGATGAGATAAGATCGTCACTTACTTGGCTAAGCGCATAATCGCTGCTACTTCCTCGACATTGGGGTTAGGTCCGAAGCTATCGTAGGCAATACCAAGGCTGGTGGCCGTGCCTTCGAAGGATGCGTTGTTGGCGATATCTTCGAAGTTGCCCAGCTGCTCCGGGATGGAATAGTTGGTGACGTTGTGGAAAGCATAGCTCCAGAAGACTCTGGCGCCACTATCAATGGAGGCTCGCAGGCCGGCCTCGGATGTTTCGTTGGACCAGGTGTGATGAGCATGATCCAAGAGCGTAGTGACACCGCCGCTCATGGCTTCATAAAGTCCAGCAAGCTGGCCGATGTAGACATCCTCAGCATTGAGAAGGCCAGCAGCAGCAAACTCGCCGTAGCGATGAAAGTACTCAGCCAAACTAGTGTTGGAGCCGAGCGTCTTGAACGCCGTCTGCCAGCCGTGCTTGTGGGTGTCGATGAAACCGGTAGAAATGATCTTGTCGGTGATGTCGATGATCTCTGTGCCCTTTGGAACTTTGGGCTTGTCCTTCTGTGAGTAGACAGCGGCGATGCGGTCACCAGTTACTAGAACAGAGCCATTACGGACCACGGCCAGAGCCTCGGTATCACGGTCAAAAGAAATGACAGTTCCACCAGAGAAAAGGAGGGATGGGGAGGCGGCAATGGACGAAACCAGGCCGAGAATGGGTAAGAAGCGAACCATGATAGCGAAATAGTGATGCTCTCGATGTGATTTCTCAATGCTTCTCAGGGGAATGATTGATCGCGAGTGCAGCTAAACAAAAAAGTATCAACTGAGGTCTTCTGATGGGCCCTTATTATACTTGTCGTTCTGAACTCCATCCCGCTCCGTTCGTCCTGGCCGGTCAGGTGTTTCCAGGTTCCATTGCCGGCCACCACAACTACAGAGTGGATTCAAATTTCTTCCCGTCTGTCAGTTCCGGTGCAAAGCGGAAGAGAACCGCATGAGGCCGACCCCGGGGGTCGTGATGCTAGCAACATTTGTCAGCCTCATGGGTTAGTTCCTCCGGGGTGGGAAGTTGATTTTTGCTCATTCAGTTGCATGTGGATGTGGCGATCTCAGGAGAGTTGTTGCGGCGGGATCGTCCATCAGTGCAAAGATCGAGGTTCTAGTTGGGACAACTCCACCTCACACCTTATCTGACGGCCGCAGCCCTCAGGAACTAGAAACATTAGTTCGGGACATGAAATAAAGTAGGAGTTACTCAGAAGAAAGGGTTCCACTAGTTTAGCATCGAATGAGAGTGATCATAGGAACGGATAAGCCTATGAGAGTGAGAGTTGAGAAGCGGTGGCGAGTCTCGACTAGACTATCATTTGTCACCCCCTGTGGGTTGTAAACCAGCCGCATCGAAGCGGTGATAGGCAGTCAGCCGTGCTGCCTGTTCCCTGCAGCACTCGGCGTCTTTATTGCTCTAGTTCGACGCAAAAGGGAGGATTACCAACGCACAGTCATCCCGTTGCCAAGCGTCCAAATAACTCGCTCGTCTTATCAACTTTCAAGAATGAAAAACGCCATTTTTTTTCTAGCAGGTAGCTCTTTGCTCGATCATCCCGAAAAAAATCGGGAAGTTGGAAGTGAAACAAGACTAAGATGAGGCTAGAATGCCAAGTCGGTCAGACATTGAGTCCTTTTGTCGTGTCCTCGTGAGGCTGCTGGATATTTAGCAACCCATATTCGGCATAAAAACCAACTCTACAACACGACCTCATTGAATATGCTATTCAATTACTATTAAAAGCCCTTTTCACTATGCCATAATTTTGTATTATTTCTTGTTTTCTTTATTTTGCCCTCGGAGGCGCAGTCTAGGTTGCTACTTTCGTCGACCTTCGGTGTATTAAACAGCACAACAAGTGTGTCAACAACCCACCCCCCTTCATCACACGCCTCTTTTATGCCCCCTTACTCCATGTTGAATGTCCTCCTCCATCGCGGCGGCCGACTTTCACTTGCGCATCACACCACGGCCCACAGCACCAACCCAGTCTTTGCAATCCTTCCCACAACGAACAGACTTCCGCCCAGAACAAGCACTGTTCCGCCCCAAATCTGGGCAGCAAGATATGACCCATCACAAGCTCTGATGAGTGCACCTGCCAGGGGCGGACCGGTCAAGGTTGCCAATGAAACGATAGAAAAAGCCATGCCCATTCTGATCCCTGCCTTGTTCAGGTCCGTCGTCAGACAAGACATCATGGCTGGGAACATGCTTTGAAGAGCAGAAGAGGAAAAGCCGTAAATTACAGAGAATGCAAAGAGGCCCTCCCTGGTTTTGATACCGATCCACGCAAACATCATGATCCCGTTGCCAAAGGCGAACGGTGTGATGGTGTTGAGTGGACCAAAAATGCGATCGGACAGGAAGTTGGGTAAAAGGCGTCCAATAATTCTAGATAAGTCGTCAGCTGAGCCCCTTTAATCTCGCAGTAAGTGCTACTGACCCTATACCGTTCATGATGAGAAGCATTGTGATGGAATCTTCGTAACTTATGCCGATAACTTGACGAGCATAGATACCGACCTAAGATGTTGTCAACACACGCCCCCCTTATCCCACGCAGAGAGTAAATCAACTTACATAATAGAAAGCAAAGAAGGTCGCCCAGAAATTCAGTGCCATTGCAAGGCAACAAAGTGTGTATGTGGGCTCCTTGAATGCGGCCCAGTCAACGAAAGAAGCGACTTTTCTCGGCGGCAGACGCGGCCGCATAAAGGTCACTGTTAGGGACGACGTCGCTATAATGACAAAACCCATGACCCTGACTGTCCAACCAAATCCAATCTTGGTAAGAAGCTGCTGGACGAGAATCGGAAACACCACGCCCCCTGTTGCTGATCCTGTCGCCGCTATTCCAATCGCCAGCGAGCGATTTTTAGAAAAGTAAGTCGACACTAATGCCATGGCCGGAGCAAACTGAAGGCCAGCCCCGAGGCCCATGCACAACCCTTGTGCCAGGAGTATTTGCCAGTACTTTGTGCAGAGAGAGGTCATAAACATGCCCAAGGCATTGAGTATACATCCAGCGATCAGCGTGTGGTGGAACATGCCCATGTCAAGGGCGCGGCCTGAGAAAGTCCCAATGAAAAACACGAGGAAGATTTGGAGGGATCCGATCCAGGAAATGTCCGAAAGGCTCATGCCGAGAGTTGTAACGTAGTGGGTTTGGAACCCTCCGAAGCAGAAGATCGGACCCCAGGACTGAAAGACAACTAAGTGTCCCATCACAGCGGTTCTCCAAGCTTGGAAGCCCCCGTCGGGTGGTGGACCAGGATCATCGTTTACAGTGATTTCAAGGGTTGAGCACTGGATTGAGGATGTGCTGTCCCCGTTCTCGTCGAGACTGTTGGTACTGTTGTGGCCCATGGCTACCCGGCGAGACAGCAAGAAAGATAGGGAAAAAAGTAATGTAATAAGGTCTTAGTTTCAAGATATAAATCTATTGTTTGAAGAGAAACGAGAGACAGTAAACTCCATTTTTGTATTCATAGCTAAATCCACAGCTTCTCCTCTTGTGGCTCTTCTCTTCTCGCCGTCAAGATTTGTTTCCGATGTTATGTTTCCGAATCTATCCACATCTTCAGGCTTAGCCAATCATGTAAAGTTTCCGCGATTTGAGATGGACTTGACACTCTCGGAGATAAACTCCCAGAGGGCTACGGAATGTGTTCTTCGGCTCCAGAACTGGGAATCGACAACTCGAAATCTCACCAATAGTAAAGGTACGCACCCTACTGGCTCTTGAACATTTCTTCCTAGTGGATGGGAGAGAGAAAACTATACTACTGAGCAGGCCGCCCTAGACAATACAGCAAACCCATCAATCGAGAGGCTCCAGCGCTCCCTTGTTGCTGATCCCGCCAACCTCAACCTCCCGAACCAGATTCTTCTTCTCCGCAAACCTCGCCGCCTCGACCCAATTCCCATGTATCTGGGCCTTGACATGCAGCGGCAACTGCACTATCGCGATCGGCTTCTCAAACTCCCTCGTATCCAAAACCACCAAATCACTCCTATTCGCCGCTCGCCGCTCGACCATCGCTACGATCCACCCATCCCCCTCAGGCGCATCCTGCTCCCGGGGAATAAATACCGGTTCCTGCACCAGCGAGTCGTCTCCGGCATAGAACCACTGTGTTTTCCCTGTCTTGTGGCTGTGCATCGCGAGGCCGTTGAGTCCGTGGAAGATGTTTGCCTCGCCGTCGGATCGTTCGGGGATGAAGACGTTGAGGAAGACGAACTCGTGCTCATGGGTGAAGAAGCGCTCGTCGATACGGGGGAACTCGGAGGGCACATCAACGATTACCAGAGGGTCTGGGACGACGGTCCCGGTGGGCTGGTTGAGATCGATCTCCCAGCGAACAAAGTCGGCCTTTGTGTCCTTTGCGGGCATCCTGCCATCATCGGGCGGGAAGAAGGGGAACGCGTTGTCATGAACACGAGAGGACTCAAAGTAGAGCTTGCCGTCGGATCCCTCCCATGCACCAGCGGTATGGATGGGCATGCAGTTCTTCCACGAGTACACCCTATACTCCCCTTCCTTCCATCCGTTGGGCAATTGTGTCGTCTTCCGTCTCGGAACCGCGATGAAAGTCGCGGGGAGATTATAGTCCCATGCCCAGTGCTGCTTCTTAGCCTTCATCCGGGCTAGGTTGGCTTCAAAGGGCCAAAGGACAAGGATGATCCAGTTGGGCGTTATGGCACAGTCGTGGATGAACGCGCACCATGGTGACTGGATCCATTGCTCGTCGTGCTTCTTCCCATCCTTGTCCAGGTGGTAGATGACGACATCCCTGGTCGCGAGGCCCTTGGCTTCATACCCAAAGACAACAAGCTCGTTCGTGTAGGGATCAATCTTCGGGTGGGCGGTGAACGTCTTGGACTTGACCTGGCCCTCGAACGGGTCATAGCCTCTTGTCTCAAGTGTATCAGGGTCGACAGCATAGGGCAGGGCTACCTCCTTTAGAGCCAGGAGGTGATTCGCCCAGTACACGAGGTTCGTGTTGGCAGTCGAGTCAACAGCGGCTCGGACACACGGGTGATGGGTGAAAGGGTTGCGATACAGGCCGAAGAGAGCCTTGTTGGCCTTGCGCTCAAGCTTATAGCGTTCGGTCTCGATGTACTTGATCTTCATGTCAACGCGCCCGTCGCGAATCCTAAAGGCCGAGATATTTCCATCTCCGTCGATGGGTACGTTGTTTGGGTCCGGAGGAACAAAGGGGTCGCACATGACGCGGTAGAAGGTGCCATCGATGGCTGAAGGGATTTCGCCGAGGACAACGAGGTCACCAACTTCTCCTTCGATGCGGCAGGGCGAGTTGGAGCCGGCCAGGTCAAGGGCCACGGGCCATTTGCCCTTGAGATCTTGATACTCGGGAGTTGTAGTCATTGTGAAAGCGCTGGATGTCTTTTCATGGCATGATTTCTAAGATTCAGGAGCGAGACTCGTCCAGTTTAAATACGTCGGTCCAAGTAAGAACTCGGGACATCGCCCATGTGAGCTATCTGATCCATAGTTGCACCAACAGACCATGATGCCAATGTTCAACCGTGAACGAATTGTCGAGGCTGAAGAGAGTTGCTAATCTTTCCCCCCGGATTGGCCAGGAGAGCTCTATGGGGCGGAAAAATCCCACCTCCTCAAGTTACCTTTGCAACTACCGGCGATCAGTTCTTGAGCACGCGGGGAAATGGGGCACATCGAAAGAAGATGGCTGTGGGACGGACAAATCCCACCCCCTCGGGATATGTCCAACTACCGACAACTAGTGGCTGACACGCGGGGAAACGGAGACGTGCAAAATGCGGGGGTTGAGGATGCATGTCCAGACTTGCTGAAATCATCACCAAAGAAGGGTCGCCATGGATGAAACCAGAAGACGTTACGCCTGTCAAGTCTGTCCAAGGACCTACACGCAATCATCCCACCTGCGTCGACATGAAAGGAGTCGTACGTAGAAGCTTATCAGTGATAAGAGGAATCACTCTCATAATGTACACAGATGCAAACGAGTCCGAGTTTAAGTGCCCGTTCTGTCATGTCAGGTTTACTCGATCGTGAGTATAGCGAGAGCAGATTGTAATGGCATCTAGTTCTGCTAACAGGATGACTACAGAGATGCTGCACGTCGACATTCCAAGACGTGTTCTAAGGGACATGGGAGACCACTCCCCCCAGCGTCGAAAGGGCGGAGATACCATGCCTGCGATTGCTGTGCCATGTTGAAGAGCGGTTGCGACGGGAACCATCCCTGTTCCTCTTGTCGAGCTCGCAAGCAACCCTGCACCTACAACCGAACAATAAAGAGATTTCCCGGGGATACAACAAGACCTGGAAGCTTTGCCGCCCTCGATTCCAACTCAGAAAATTACCCGGAACTCGATCCTCGTGTAGACGACTTCGGATGCCTGGAGGCATGGGCTGTTGAGATGAAGTTCTCGTACGTCGCTGAAGAACGAGAATCTGACGCCGTCTTGTTGATTTTCCTACTGCGTTACACCAATCCGCGGAATCAAAGTATCCAGGATTATTTCATCTCATCTTGCTCGTCGATAGACAAGTCTGAGCTTGAGGGCAACGATATCATTGAGAACAGAGACAGTGATATGCTACAGCCCTGGCCCTCGACGGATCTAGGCGATTCTGAAGGGAACTCGACTGAAGAATTCCGTATCCTGGACCTCATTTATGAACTCGATTTTGATCGCTGCCAAGGACCTGACCGGAAACCGAGCCATCAAAGCAACCTCGACCAAGCACATGCGGGCCTCAGGGAGATTTCCTCAGCGTTGTGCACAACCAACACAGTCCAACTTTCATTTACGGCGTATTCCATGCTCACAGTGGCAGCAGAATTCATCTTTTCACCACATAGGGCACACTCATTCATCGAATCCTACTTCAAAGGCTGGCACCCGCATTGTCCGATACTCCATCCCTCCTCTTTTGACCTCACACACGCCTCCGCGCCCCTTTTAGCAGCAGTTATTCTCATGGGGGCTTCCTTCTCTTCAAAGATGGCTGCTGCAGCGGCACGTATCTGTTTAGACGTAGCAGAAGAGTATATATTTGGCCATCAAGACTTTCTACAGCTCCTCGATCCGGCCTGTAGGGGGAAACCATCCATGGACGTCGCACCTCTCCAGGCCGCGTTCATTATCGTCTTGGCGCAGCATTGGGAGAATCACAGCACATCATGGAGGCAGATCCGTCACCACAGATACCCCGATATCATTCGAGCTGCGCGTAACATGGGGCTCCCATCCCTGAAACACAGGGACTGCTATCAAGGCGGGATAGCTTCTGGCGATAGGAGCTGGGGGACATTCCTCAAGACTGAGGAATCTATCAGGTGAGCCGGCTTGACAATAAATCATAACTTTCTTTCTTACCAAGATCTTCTTGCAGACTCATGGCGTACATCTTTCTCGTCGATTCTTCCCAACCCGTCTTCCACTGGACGCGTCCCCTTCTGGAACTTTCCGAGTTGACTGGTTCATTTCCATGCTCGGAAGACTTATTCAATATCCAGTGCACTGAAATTCAAAGTTTCCACAAAGAAAGAGTGTCCTACCCCAAGATACCATCCATAGCGGATGGCGTGGCTCTGCTCATGGCGGATAACTGGGCAAATGATACCCCTTCCCGGTTTGGACAACTTAGCTATCTGGATCTATTCATCTTGGTTTCAGGTGTGTGTTTCGTACATTATTGACAGTGCTAGCGCTCTCGCACTCGAGCTCCGCGTGTGTTTGTGTATTTGCTAATATGCGTCAAGGGTTACACGAAGTTATCTTTAGTAACTACACGACCTCTTCTCTGAACAGATCCAAGATTAAGCTGCGACAAGCCCTCAGAAGATGGAAATATTTATGGAACTTTAATATTGAGAAGATGCGGGATCTGGAAAGTGGCTGCCATGGATTCTTCAGGAAAGCTGACGAGTATTGGTGGTTGGCCAACATGCTGCTTCACGAGGACAGCCCGTTGTTGAGCAACACTGGGGGATCTGCAACTGACGACTACATGGAGAATATGCATGGCCTGATAAAGCGGCTTGATAGTTTGAATATTGAATCGGCGAACGAATAGAGTCACCAATTACATGCCTTCCGATACTCTGTACCGGATGGTCGTAGTTATGCCTCGTAGTAGAAGGTCAATGTATATGGCAGCACTCTTGTAGCGGTGAGATTAGTCCTGACGGCTCAATCCGACAGATTTATAGTGCTGTTCTGCAAATTCATATATAAAACACCACACGCCTATCTACGTTACCCATGCCCTGCCAGATCAGCATCCAGCCTACGCTCATTCAACAAGACGAGGGTTAATGGCAGTATAGCTAGCATAGTCCTCGTTCGCGTCTCCGAAGAAGATACCCCGAGCCTCGTTGGCATAGAACTGAGTCCAGGTGCCAAAGTTGAGTCTAGTGCATGAGTTGATGCTGTTAGGGTCGGTGTTGCCTAGAGCGTCAGAATGCTCGCAGTGTCCGATTGGCGAGGTGCAGGAAATGACGCCGTCGGGCCCCAGCTGACAGGTAAGGGGCGTGTTGAAGAAGCCATCGTCGTATGGGCAGATGGCGAGCGGGGACGGAGCACCCTCTTCCCTGTAGGACACACACAGGTAGCCGTCGTTGATTTCCTGAAGGCGGTTGTTGTTGGTGTCGAGGGAGAAGATCAAGGTCCTGGTGGAGCCGGATGCAACGAAAAACAGAGGACTATAGCGGTCCCCGGTTCCCTGGAGGGTTAGGTCGGCCACCGGCCCGGAGCCGACGAGGGAGCCGGGGGTCTCAGAGGGAGCACCGGATGAAGTGGTGGAAGCGGCAGCGGTTGTCGTGGTGGTGTCAACCAGGACAGTCGAGGATGTGAAGGTGATCAATGAGGACTCGGAAGTTGCACTCTCACTGGCAGAGGTATCACTGGCAGAAGTATCACTCGCAGAGGTATCGCTGGCAGAGTTTAAAGACTCGGTGGCTGAAGTCTCAGAAGTTGTCGTCGAGGTGCTAGGAACCGTGGCGGTCGATGATTCAACAGTTGAAGAAGAGCCGACCGACTGTGAAGCAGTTGTGCCTGAAGCAACCTGGGTCAGAATGGTATTACTGTTTGTTCTGGATATGTTACGTATTACGAACTTGTAGGCCGACACAGGACTGCCGCAACAGCTACATCGGCCGTGAGAAGGGCAAGAGCAAGAGACAAGGCGCGCATTGTGGAGGAAGACCAAGGTTTAACGAAAGACTGGTCGTGGCTCGAGAAAAAGAAGGGTGACAGGCCTCCACCCCGATTCGTGATGGGCAGTGAATTATTTGAGAGTCAGCTCGTCTGGCGCGAAAATAAAATGTGCAGACGCCACAAATCTAGAACACTTGACGTTGATAGCCGATTTGGTGCAACTCTGTACGGAGTAATTAATTGCTCTATCGAGGCCAAGGCTGAAATCAATAGTCTCGATTTAGGGC